>JAESVK010000803.1:106040-183750 GCA_017140935.1 Hamamelis virginiana | reverse complement strand
GCCCGCGCACACACCTATCACGTGACAAGAGATTTTTAGCCGAACACTATCCCCAAAAGCACATTAGACATATTTCATCTGCGGTTTGTCAGCGCAGCAGTGGGCGCAACAGTGGGCTTGTTTATTCAATCTATTCAAATCACGCTCTCTCTCTCTCTCTCTCTTTCTCCTATGCATTAGAAGGCAATTTCACACGTGTTTACACATTACTTTATGCTGCCTACACTCAAATAGGGAAAATGAAGTTCTCATTACTTTATGGGACAAGCTTCTTCTGTAACATGTATGGTCCTTGCAAATGGGTCTTCCATTTACTCTCTCTCTCTCTCAAAGCGATGCAAAGGCTAGGAGGATTGAAGCTCAAGTGGGTGAGGGTGAGAACTGTAAGTTAATTTAAGCGGCATTTGTAAGCATCGACTGTGGTAGTGATGAACAAGGCAACGATTGCAATTAATTATATGAGAAACCAGAGCCTTGAAGCCCACAAGCTTTGCATTTAAAAGACAGCACCAGTGTTTTCTCTTCTTCTTCTTCTTCTTCTTCTTTCTTTTTACTGTGCTAATAAAAAACTCAGTGAAAACTATTTTTATTGTGCACATAAAAAATATATAAAAAACTATTTTTTTTTATTGTGTTAAAAAAAAAACAGTAAAAATGTAAAAAATACTGTAAGATAATGTTTTCACAGTGTTTTTTAGTGTTTTCACTGTCTTCCTTTTTTTTTTTTTTTTTTTTTTTTTTTTTTTGAGTTTTCAAAGCATTTTGAGTGTTTTAATTGTCTTTTAACTGTGTTAGGAGTGTTTTTACTGTCTATATTTTTTAGTGTTTTCACTGTCTTTTAAGTGTGTTGGAAGTGTTTTTATTGTGTTGGGAATATTTTCACTGAGTCGGGAGTATTTTCAATGTGTTTGAGAGTGTTTTTACTATCTAATTTTTTAGTGCTTTCACTGTGTTGGGAGTGCTTTCACTGAGTTGAGAGTATTTTTACTGTGTTTAAGAGTGTTCTCACTGAGTTGCTGATGTGGCACAAATGGGATTAAAATGCGGTAAAGTTGCATGAGACTGATAGCACCGCTCTTATAATTATTAGGTTATCCAGTATGATCTCTAAGGCTTAGGTCCAAAAATTTCTTGAATGAGAGCCGTGAAATTGTAGGCCCTGTGTGAATGTGTCACATATTTCACATTTAATTCTTTTTTTTAAAGACATCCATTCATTGACTCGATTTGTCAAAACAAGGTTAAAGAGGCAAGGCTGATTTCTTTTTCAAGAAGATGTCTTTGATACGACACGAGATTGTGGACCCTAAATTGAAAATAGCATGTTTACTGGATATGAATGTAAGAAATGAAAGCGAAACCCAATATTATATACAAATCCAAGCACCATAATTGTATTTAAAAATTAAAAGTAATGAAATTTCAATTCTACATAAATCAATCTCATAATAATAAATCTTAGGGCCAAATTAAAATCCTCAAACCAATGCACTTGAAAGAGATCGATTACAATTAATTTAGGCATCCATCCAAATACTACTTATCAATTTTCAACAGCCACAAGTCTATGCAGTCTGCTGAATGTGAAAATGTCCATAAAATTAGGCTCAGTCTGCTGAATGTGAATAAAATTAGGCACATTCCCTAAAATAGTCTCTCAATGTACATAAAATTAGGTCAAAAAATGTGAAAAATTTAACAGTAGGCCCAGCCTATTGAACCGACCCAACCGACTAAACCAGATCGCACCAAACCGTCCACGAACTGCTTGTTTCAAGCCCTACCTTGCTTGGCCATGGTTCCAAAATAAACCAAACCGAGGTTCACAGTTTGGTTCGATTTTAGTGCTATAAACCGGCCAAACCGGACTATGAGCAACCCTACACGGCATACATAAGAAATATATTTAATCCAATAGTTAGTTTCTTAAAATATTCAACTTATAATACTATTTTGAGTTAATTAGCAAAATAGAGGCTTTTGATTATTGGAAGGGTAATTTTGGTATTACAATAATATAATTTTTGAAGGGAGTGCAGGAGGGCATTAGTGCTGCCTTATATATATATATATATATTGAATAAAGGTTTGGAAGAAAATAAAAAAGAAATTATTGTGACATTATTAGATATATATTTAAAAATACAAAAATTAAAAACATTTAACCTTTTTTTTTAATATACTTATTATGAAAAATTACAGTTTGGCCCTCTGAATTATAGGCCGTTTTTAAATTGCCCCCATGTGGTATCAATTGAAGTAATGTGGTCCCTGAACTATAGTCATTTATGTTTTTGGATTGAAAAATGGAGTCAGGCTTGTTATTCTTTATGCAGTATTTATCCTGGATTGCTAATGGGTTTACAGGCATATCGGTGAAGTTTTACGATTTTTCTCAATATATTCTATTTATTATGAATTTTACTTATTGTATAGAAAAATAATTCATAAAAATTAAAATATATTGAGAAAAAATCATGAAAATTCACCGATATACTTATAAACACATTAGCAGTTTAGGATACATACTACACAAAAAAATAATAAGTCTAACATCATTTTTAACATGCAAAAGGGGACAATTTGGTATATTAAAATAGTTCAGGAGCACATTGCTTCAATCGATACCACATGGGGCAATTTAAAAACGGTCTATAGTTTAGGGGGGCAAAGTGTAATTTTCCCGGATTATGATTCAAAATTTTATACTACCAACACACTCTCACAATCAAAATTAATGATACAATTTTTTTTTTTTTTTAACAGTTCATTTTATATATATATATATATATATTTTAATTAAATGGGAATTCTAATCTCAAGGCATTCCAATTAAATGGGAATTCTAAGCTCAATTGATATAAAATACAAGTTCTATTTTTGCCCAATTGATGGAAGACCCAAACTCTACATAACCTGTTAGATAAAGTTTCGAATCCTAAATCTCCCCTTTAAAATAGGAGATCAAGTAACCCTTTAAACTATAATTGTAGTAGAAATAGGGAATTAGAGCAGAGATTGCATTACAGTAGGAGTAGGAAAGTGGTCATCTTTTTATTTATATTTATCTATAAAAAGATCATAACGTAGGTATTTTAAGGAGGGTTAAGAGAGAGAGAGAAGCATCAAGATCAATTAAAGGCTATTCAAGAAGATTAATCAAGTTTGTGATGACGAATCCGGCTGCATCTGTATCTGCAAAGGCTCGTGGACTCATTATTTTCGTATTCTTCACCACTTTTGTCTTCTCATCCTCAATTGCTGCATCTGTATCTGCAAAGGCTGGCACTGGCAATGGCAATGGCAATGGCAATGACAAAGCCATTGTTTTGAAACCACTACCAACCGTGGTCACTAAACAGATTCAAACTAGTGCTTCCATTGATCTCTCATCGCTAAATGCCAATGTAGCATTGGTTCTCAAGCGCGACGCGGCAAGAAATATAGCACGCAATGCAAAGATTCAGTCAAGTTATAGATGTTCTCTTTCTTCTTCTTCGAGGGATGATGATAGAGGTGGTGTTATTGATGAAGATGATTATTATGATTATTATAGGTTTCCTAATGAAACTGTCGAAGAGTGTGAGAGACGTGTGAAAGACAGCATCATAAAAAAACCCATAAAAAGTGATCGCGATTTACAGATAGACATTGAAGACATCTTGTTCTGGTCATTCATATTTTCCTAGCCTTCTAATTAATATATATATATATATATATATATATATATTTTTTTTTTTTTTTTAATTCCCCCTCCCCTATTATTGCTATTGTGTAATTTTACCAATTTGCATAACTCCTTAATTCCTATATGCTAAAACTTTTGCTATTCGTTGTTATGCCACTGGATTATGTTACCAGTCAAATACTACTAATTAGTTCAATGGTCAGCAATTAAAGTTTGTGTTTTTATATATAATTGTCGCCCAATGCAACCAATTAATTAAGTAGCTTGCTCTTAGACTTCTAATTTAATAATTTCTTCATGTTAATAAAATAAAGTGGGAACTCATAGCAATAGGAAATTAGAGATGAGGGTGCTCTCACTGGGACTTGAAGAATTTAACAGTATAAATCGAGTTTGGTATGAATTAAGAAAGTGTTTTGAAGTTTATCGCAATAACCAATTACATTATCAAAGCCTAATTATGGTACGTATTATTGTTAGGTTTTGGCATGAAATTTAGGCCAGTGAAGGAATTTTAGCTCAAGCAAACTTAGGTAAATATCAGCCCAACATTAATCAAAACAAACCAAGCTTGAATAGCCAAATTTGCATTTTATTCACAACCACTCACCTCCAATTGTTAGGTTTCAGTACCATTTAATGCAACTCATTGCATAATTTCACATCAAACAACATTTTTCTTTTCCAAATTTCACTTTTTAAGAGCACCTCCAAAGACAAGGACGAGCCATTTTTGGCCATCCATATTCATTTTATAGTAAAGCTGAAATGACTAAATATTTGCCCATTTGGTTAGAGAGGTTGCTCGAATGGTGAAGTTTTTTTTTTTTTTTCTTTGCTCTCTCTCTAAATCTTCTCTCTTTCAACCAAGCACAAATTTCAATACAATATGCCTGGAGAAAAATGGTTAGAGTTAAAAGTTGAGCCAAATTTGTCTCGCTCATAGCTTGAGCTATTTTTGATAGAATTGTGAGCAATTTTTAGCCAAATTCATATTAACATTTTTTCAAAAATTACTTGATGGCTTGCATCTAATTTACCTCTGGATTCTCTAATTGGGCTGCAAGGGGTGCAGATATTTGTACAATTTTTGTACAAAGATTTTGGTAGAGATGGGGCGTGGAAAAAAGAGAGAAATGTTTGATGCATTGTATTATAGTTATTATTTATAAGGGAGACATCTTAACTTCATTAAGAAGAAGGAAGAAGAGGCTAGGAAACAACAAAAAACTGTGACAATTGCATGTATCAGTGAACAGATCGATCTTTGCCAAACGTTTGGCTTGATTCTTCCCTTTTTTGTTTAGCGGTTTTCTTGCACTATTCTTTGCCAAACGTATGAAGCAAGGTAACAATGTTAGGTGAACTCACCGTAACAATACACGGAACCATGTTAGCCCACGCTCCAATGACATATTGTGAGAAACACTTCCCATACCAACACTAACAAGGTCAATACAAGGAAAAACGCCGCAACATATTGGAAAAAAGTTGAATATATATAGAGTAATGGTGTAGTCAGTTAATGTTGACTTAGATCTAAGTCAGTTAAGCATTTATGGGTATTGGATTATCTCATTATTTGAAAATGCCTCAATTTATGAGATGATTCAACGGTCATAAGTCTTAGCTTAGCTGATTTCGATCTAAGTCTCACTACATCATTTCAATATATAGAAATATAGAGAAGTGTTCTAATTAGCTATTACCTTACTTTAACTAAAATCAGCTAAAAAATCCAAACTATTGGATTTCTTTTCACTTAATGCGTGATTCATTATAAATAGAAATCCAAGAACTTAGATTTCTTATCTGATTTTAGTTAAAGTAAGTTATAGCTTACTAGAACATTTCAATATATATATCAGAAATGCTACAGTCAGGTCGGCCTGATTGTGGCAAAAGTGTGGTCACCCCATTTAGGGGGTGATGCAGGTCACAGTTTCATATTTTGACCATTGGATATCCTATTCATGCAGTGCTTGTCATGCCTGCAAAAAATCACAGTAATCCGACGGTTGGTTTATGAGAAAACTGACTTTGAAAAAAAACTGGAATTCAAAGAATAAAAAATGATAGGTTTTTTCCAGTTTTTGTGATCAAATTCGAGAACTCTCTTAAAAGTGAATATTAATTTATATCATATATAAAACTATAAGACTATAGGTGCATGGAAGAAGCATGATTAAGAAGACGAGCATCAGCATTTCAAAAAATTACTTGCTTCTTTTTCTAACTGGTGTCGTTTTGACAAATTAGTAATTAATGAAAAATTATTTTATAGTGAGAAGAAAGTGAATCTCATATCAAATTGCTGAATTTGTTATTATTATTTATTGGATTTAGAAGTAGTTAATATTTCACTCGAATTTCGCGACTCATACAAGCAGCAGAACCAATTCATCTCAAGGTGAAAGATCGAGGTCAATTTTGTTAAGCATATCTCTGATTCCTCTCAATCTAAGGAAGTCAAATCTCATCACAATGCATCATCCACGATTTCAGCTGGAAGATTATGAGTCCCAATAGTCTCTCCTCTGTGTATAGCATGTAGATCCTCAGTTTATAGCAAGTAGTTGTAATACACTCCTTCAATTAAGGTCAAATTGATGTACATAATTTATTTAAATATATGATACATGTACAGCCAAAGTTAGGCTGCCAAAAGCATTCAATTACTATTGTACTTTTAACTCCACTTGCGCTTTAATGCGTGTAGAATAAGGAAATTTCATTAAACCCAAAGAATTGTATATGTTTGGGATTTTATGGACTTCACAACCCTTGTAAACTTGTTCAAATTACAAAATACAGGTAGTTGCAGTAGGTTTGAATAAGCAACGGTTGGTTCATCAAACGCCCCCTCTCTCTCTCTCTCTCACACACACACACACACACACACACACACACAAACATCCAAGTCTCACCTTGCCAACTTCTCAACCTCACACCTTCCCTCACTTTCAATTTCTTGTAAGCAAATATTGTCCAAAAGTGTTTCCATCCATACCCAAATGCATTAAATAGAGCTACAACCATTTCACTACTCCTATAAAATTTCGAGTTCCAAAATAGAACATACAAAAATGAAGTTGACACTAGCAATAACGTTGATGATCGTGACGGTTTTAGCGATTGCCATCGATGGGTACCAATGCAAGATGGTGCAGTTCATATTTGGGGACTCGCTTTCAGACGTTGGAAACAACAACCGCCTTAGCAGAAGCCTGGCGACGGCAAGCTTGCCATGGTATGGCATTGATTTTGGCAATGGAATGCCTAATGGCAGGTTTTGTAATGGCCGTACAGTTGCTGATATAATAGGTAAAATTTATCAAAGACAACTTCATTTTTTTTTCCCTTTTAGGCCTGTTAGTTTGCTGTTACATATATATATGTGCCTAATTATTGATTGAATTAGGCATTGGCTTAACAATTATTTATCCTTCCATCTTCATATTATCTTCCAAGTACAGTGAACAAAATTTGTGCATTCAGGTGACAACATGGGCCTCCCAAGGCCACCTGCTTTTCTGGATCCATCTTTAAATGAAGACATGATACTGGAAAATGGAGTTAATTATGCCTCTGGAGGCGGCGGGATCTTGAATGAAACCGGCAGTTTGTTTGTAAGTCATCAACATCAAACAGTTATTTCTCTTATGTGTTTTTTTTTTCCCTGTTTGAGAATATCCCAAGTGATTTTCACTAGTTCTATAATTAATTCCATTTGGTACTTGCAGATTCAGAGGTTTTCTCTCTGGAAGCAAATTGAGCTGTTTGAAGGAACACAACAACTCATTATAAACAAAATTGGCACAGCAGAAGCAACAAAATTCTTTCAAGGAGCTCGCTATGTGGTTGCTTTAGGGAGCAATGACTTCATTAACAATTTCTTGTTACCAGTTTACAGCGACTCGTTTAAGTACTCTGATTCAGGCTTCATCACCTACTTGATGGATACACTACAAGAACAACTTACGGTGAATTACCCGATTGCCGGTTAAAATTCTTGAACTTATTTTCTATAATTTTAATTTTTTTTTAATTTACTGATCAAAGTGTGTTAATTTGTATAGGTATTGCATAATTTAGGGGCACGGCAGCTGATGGTGTTTGGACTAGGACCCATGGGTTGTATTCCTCTCCAAAGGGTCTTAAGTACATCTGGGGACTGTCAGGATAGAACAAATAAACTAGCTCTTGCCTTCAATCAGGCTGCAAACAAGCTGTTGGTAGGCTTGTCACGCAAGCTTTCAAACACGAGCTACAAATTTGGCGATGCATATGATGTTGTCAACAATGTGATTAGCAATCCATACAAATATGGTATGTCAACCATTCTTCATTTTTATTACCATTCGTCCAAAAATGAAAACATACTCAATGATGTGATTTTGCTATTATAAAGAAAGAATTCATCAACCCAACAAAACAAATTATGTGGTTCATTAAGATAATGGAAAAACAACAAATTCTTGTCCCCTTAGATTGTCACAAAAAAACTCAAGAGGCGCATATGGGTTATGGGAATATGGGATAGAATTTGATAGAAGAGATATCAACCTCTTTTACCGAGGTTTTTCTTTTCATTTTTTGCTCTCCTTGTTAGCATTTACTCATGTTTGTGCTCAAATTTATGTTTCCAGGATTCAATAATTCTGACTCTCCATGTTGCTCATTTGGACGTATTCGCCCTGCTCTTACATGTATTCCTGCATCACAATTGTGTGAAGATAGAAGCAAGTACGTGTTTTGGGATGAGTATCACCCGTCAGATAGTGCTAATCTAATTATTGCTAAAGAGCTCATCAGAAAATTTGGATTTAAGAGGATTAATGAAACAAATGCGCCTTCTCAAGCCCCAGCCCCAGCCCCAGCCCTTGCTCCATCCACTGGGGGATAGTTGAATGAAAGTTGCAGCCAGATGTGTTCAATGCCTGAAGTGCTTCAAATATATGTAAGGGAAGAGATATCTTTGGGATCCTCGATGAGCTAGTAGTATGTACAATAATTTTGTTATGGTTCACAAATATAACATATTTTAGTTTCTTTATTAATTTGTGCAAGAAAGGGTGTGAATTAATTCACATTTGATAGGAAATGTAGCAAACTCCTGGCCTGAAAACCATATCAGAAATCGGAAAGAGAAAACCAAATTATTCCTCGTACTCAAAATTAGAAGGGAAAAAAAAAAGAAAAAGAAAAGAGAGAGAGAAGGACGAGTTGAAAAGATGTTCTAAAATTTCAAGTCAATATATACAAAAATAGTCTTATGGTAAACAGAATTCAGAAAAGATGATGAAGCGAAAAGGTAGAACTCTTACGGCTAAGCCATGACTGATTTTTCTTCTCATCATGGGTCAATCCATGATTTCATTTGCAGATAGATTGCTATGTCTCCTTTGGGTAGGGAAGACACTTTCATTTCCCGGAACATAGCTACATTCCAACAACTGACAAAGTCACATCCCTATGATTTTTAACCACACACACACACACACACACACACACATATATGTATATGTATGTATGTATGTATGTATTTGTATGAATGTAAAAGTAGGGGAATTTCACCTATTATTTCACTTAAATTCATGAGAACTGTCAAAGATAATCAATAGAAGTACATTCCTGAGTTCAGTTACTCTCTGCCTGGATTAATCTCATTTTGGTACTGGCAATTCAAATCAAGCCTCTCTGATGGTTCACATTTCCTCAACTGGCTGTCCATTTCCACTTTATGAATTGGAGATTGTTTAGTTGGAGAACTCTCAACACAATTCCCATCATAATTGGCACTCCCAGGTCTCTTCCTTCCTCCAGTATGACCATTTAAGAAAGTCTTCCATGGATGGTTTCCATTTGCATTCAGCTCTTTCATTGATGATATTTTCTCTACCTTTAGGCTTGAACCATCTGTTTCTGCCAATTCAGAATATGAAAAACCTGGAAAATGGTTTTCGACCATTGAGGCCAACTTAAAATGTTCAGTTTTTGAATATTCATGTCCCATGGAAGAATAACCAGAACCAGCTATAGTTTTCCGTGCTTTCTTCAGTAACGACTCTAAATATTTGCTTTGAGCGTCAATTCGCAGCTGCAATTGTCTCTGTACCTTTACATAAATATAATCATTTATAGGATTTATGCAAACAATCAGCAGAATGGAATTGGTGAAGTTGGGTCCTACCTCAATCTGCTCTTGTTTCCTCTGTACTTCCATCTGCAGCTTTAGAGCATGAGCTATCTGCAAACTTTTGCAAAACAAATGTTCTAATCACTAGAAAATTGCCAAATTAATCAATTAGATAAACAAAGTAATTTTCGATCTGTTCTTACTTATTGACATGGTCTCCACTCATATGACCGTCTATGTAATATGCCTTAAAGGTATCTGTGATAACTGATAAATTATTATCAAGACCCTAATTAGAAAGATGTCAACGATGTCTTAAGTCATTACCGTCTCCTTTTTTTTTTTTCATCAGGAGCTTACCTTCCTTATCATCACCACAGGCTTCTAATTGTTGTTTCTTTCCAAGCCTGTATTTCTGCAATAAAGAAACCAATCTACAAATTTATTCTGTCTTTTAAAGTTCATTGAGTATCTGCAGTAGATAATTAGAGAATCACTACAAATAGAGAATGCCTGTAAATGGCTTTTTAAGTGGTACAAAGTAATCCAAGGTATGCCCATCGCCCTCTTTAGAGTCTTAGGTGTTGCCTCTGCCCAAAAACCATGACAGCATAAAATTTTTGATTTGATGGAGAGAATAGATTTTTTTTAGTTATATGAAGAAGAATATGGATAGCATATACATACTTTCAGCCCCACCAAGCTGGATAACTGCTTCAACAAATCGTCGATGAAGTTCTGAAGTCCATTTAAGCCTCAGCTTTGCATCGGCGGATAGAATCAAACCTATTTCTTGGTTCTGCATTCTCTGCAGAACTATTTCAAATGTTACAAGAATAACAGACACTTTCAATACTTTCAAAACTTAAACACCATCTGAGGATTATGTACAATGAGCTGCTGGCTTTCCTTCTCTCATCCCCCTCTCTATGCATCTTTCTATTTATTATTATTTTTACTTTTTTTTTCATCTACTTTGGCTAGTAAGTGGAGAAGAGAATCTCTGATGAAGCTAAATACAAAGCAATCGATAAAATTCATATGAGACTTACAAAGGATTGAGGAAAGTTGAAGGGTATCTATTGTTTTTATCTTGATCTTATCCTATCTTTTCCATATTCTCTTGATTTTCTTCTTCATTGGGTATCTCCTCCATGACAAATATAGAAGCAACTTTTTGAAAACAATGAAAAGTTTTTTGGCAAATTTTTGCTGGTGGTGTCTTAATTGATTATACTTAAGTGACCAATAGACATGACTAAAAGAGTTTTTATTTTGAGATTTGTGTGGAGTGGTTGGCATATTTAAATCTACTGTTTGTATAAAAGTGAGAAGCAAAGAATCTATTCTGAGATCTAAAGACGACTTTCTACATCACTAAGAACAAACACAATATTCATTTGTAATTACACTTTTTTTTTTTTTATTTGATGTGAAACTTGAACCAACAATATTCATTTCGCTGCAATTTTGTTTGAATACAAGCAGCTAGGTGGAATTTTGAACCAGGGGTCTTGTAGATAGAGTATTTTGCCATAAACCAATCTCAGCCACAGTTTATACTCCGATCCCTTCATCTCTCACTTTCCTTTATACTCTCAGAGATGTGAAAGATAAGACAATAGGATGATTGCGAGTCATGTTCACGCTTGGCTCTTCACCTTTATTTCTTTCCATCTTCCACTATCTCCATATGTAATTGTGCTTATTGATTTTAAGTAATGGGTCACCATAGATAAGAATTTACTTGTTGCATGTATCTTCATTTTCAAAAATATAGTATTGTATTGGCTTATGAATTCAGAAATTAAAAGAAAAAGGAGCTAGTGTTTGAAGAAAGCGACTGCCTCCATCCAATGAATGGGCCCCTATCTCGTAAGTGAGCATAACTGTTATCATTTTTTACATATATTGCATGCCACCATTCTTGAAAAATTGCAGGGAAGTCCAAAGTATTACAATCCCTTCAAAAAAAAGAAGAAGTTATGGTTAATGATAATTTTAATAAGGAACAGTTTCTTACCAAGCCCCAAAAAACTTAAGGTGCCAATGTTGATGACACCCAAAATCCCATTTAAAATTGAGACAAAAAATAATAAAAGATTCAGGATATGGTTCTTGAGATATCTCTTTTTTTGCAGTACATTGAAATTTGGTTGATTACAGAGATGGTAAATTTATAATTCTCTAAAATGAAATGAAGAGGCTTCCTGTATGGGAGGCATTTTCCAGGAAATTGTCCAGTTGTCCGAGTCTCGTCTCATTCATCTATTATAATGCAACTACTTCATTAACACTGAATAATAAAATGTCAATTATATACATGCCTCACTTAATAGCATTGGTGCCTTTTTCCTTTTTCTTTTTTTTCCCCTGAGCTTTGTTTCCCATTAAATAAATTGTAACCTTTAAGGTAATTGATTACCTTTAGACAATCTAAACTCTCCCTTCTTCTTCTTTTTCTTCATCTCTCTCAAATCTTTTTAAGCACAAAAGAAAATGAAGTGATATCTAATACAGCAATGAAAGCACAAAGTAGAGGGGACCCAAATGTGACCTCTGAATTTAGGCCTAAAGTGGCCTAGAGAAACCAAGGCCTGAAGGACCACACAACCAAAAGGCTCAGATTTTGGCTATCATTTCTGATGCAGAATTATCCCATTGAGTGACCCCAAATATGCTGCTACCTTAGTGCCAGACATGTCTGCTGCACTAAGGAACAACTTTTAAGCAGAATGAACTCAAGAAAGATCAGATACTAAGAACTAGACTAATAAAGATCAAGGTACATTTAACCAATGAGATAACTAAAAGAATCTATATATTGTAGACCGACAAGTTCTACAAATTGTTTGAACACGTGATGTTTATAAATTATAATCATGTTCAAGTTTTGGCTGATTTTTTTGCTTTTCACAGTTTTTTTTTTTTTTACAACATTTTTAACATTCTTACTTAGTAAGGACCATAAAAATGTAGACTGCATCCAGAGAAGTCTAAGCATGGAGAATGAGCTCTTGTTGTTGATCATCTTTAATGCATGGAGAATGAGCTCTTGTTGTTGATCATCTTTAATGCAAATATCTCTCCTCCAGACCAAATGTTTGAAATATTAACTTTGATTACAAGTTATTTTGGTTAATCATGTATCGACTGTCGTTTTCTTGAAGTTCACAGACAAGATTGTAGGCTTCTATGAACCAATTTTTTATTTTTTATTTTTTATTTAAAGAAAAAAACACACAGAAAGCAGAGCAACTAAAGTATCATTCTCTTTTATAAGGGGTGATAATTTTGTCTTCTTTATTGCTTTAATATATGTATATAGATACAAGTAAAGGAGATTCGAAGATGATGGCCAATAAGCCTTGAACTTTTAGGTCACCAGGAGAAGACCTGCATGTGAACCAATATATATATACTATATATATGTTTAAGAGGTCAATTGGCATGAAAGTCCTTAGCAAATGTGTATTAGTCATTATCCAAGGCCCCATGAAAACAGATCTTAAAGATCTAAAAACAGAGAAAAAGGAAAAGAACATGGACTTAGAAAGTATCAAACACGAATTACAAACTCGAAGTGGCCCAAGTTCTAACCCTCCCTTATTTTATTAGTTTCTTTCTCTCACAAACTGACCCATTAAACATCCATATAAAATCTCCTTTTAAGCAAGAAGTTACAAAGAGTTAAATGCTAAAATCATCATATATTTTTCAGCATAATTTATATTGAATTGCTGATATATAGTGTTGGAGATGAAGTATCAGTAGCAATTAATTAACTTAAAAGATAGGCTCAAGGTGCAAACAAAAGGAATACACCCTATCAGATGAGAACAGAAGTTTCAAGAATTAAGCTCTATATTAGTTCACTGCACTAAAGGATCTCAAGAAAATGTATGAAGCAAGCTAGGGCAACTAAAATTAAAGTATAATTAACAAAAGCAGAGTTTGATCAGATAATTTAACCCAAAAAAAAAAAAATTCTCATGATCAGATAATGCTCTTTGGAGTTTTTAGCTATTTTTTAATGTTTCTTTCCATTCCAAGTAGAAGATTTGAGGCCTCAAAGGCCATATAAAACAACATGATATGGTTCATTTCTATGGGTAGAGAAAGTGGTAAAAAGGTGGATGGCTACTGCCTCAGAATCCACTTTCTCCACTGAACTCAAAGTATATGAAAAATGCTTAGGATATTAATGATGGCGTTTAAGTGGCTTACCTAACTTGTTTATTTTAAGAACGTACGTTGTATTTAAAAGATTGGTGTCCTAATTAATTTAACAATTTGTTTGTCCAACACCAATTAGTGAAAAGCAGTTGTATTATTATTATTTTCATTTCTTTTCACGTACTTTATTTTCACAAAGAAGGGTTCAGACTTAAACTACATCGCAAAGACAAGCGATATAATGATTATTAAGGCAACAGGATTAATTTGGTAGTCCACCACCAATTGCATGGTTCATCACGTGAGCGTCTAAGCAAGCGTTAATTGCTGGTTTTATTTTTATAATTCTGCAGCAAGACCTTCATCAATGGACTCAAATCAGATCATATTTTCCCAAAAACCTACTCCTTGTCTGTTTTTGGAAAAAAAAATTCTCATGGATGGTACCATGAAATTAAAAGAAATTGACAAAGAGAAGATGTGGAATCGAAACAGAGAAGGTTTTTCTTTTACTTGTTTGGCAGATTACCCCATTAGCAAAAATATGGCCAGATTAAGAACAATATGAGGAAGAATTATAGCAAAGAAGCCTACCATCCACCAGTACATTCAGATTCTCATACTCAAACTCAAATTGCCTAGAAATTTCAACTTCACTCCAAGCTTTGCTAAGAAAACCCCACAAAGGAAAAGTTTTCACTCATAACATAAATTAGCAGTTGTTACATGCAAAATATACAGTCAAATAGATTTTGGGGCTGCAGCAAGGATGCTGCTGGGTGCTTAAGTACTCAACAAGGCAACAACAATCATTTCAAGGCTCCTGTTCCATTAGATGGGAGCCCATTAGTGTATAGAATAATAGAGTACACAAACAAAACATATCGGAATTTTGATTTCACCATAACATTTTATAACCAATTTTGTGTTACAAATAGCTGAGGAGAAGCTAGCTCTAACTTTCATATTATTCGAATCCACCCCAATTCCTCTCTCTCTCTCCCTCTCCTCTACTACATTAGAACTTAGACACTTATCATAACATAATTAATTTTTCAAACTTCAACCCATTTTTCTCACCCACAAATACTATAGAAAAAAAAAACAAGAGAGGAACTTAATTTCTTACCATCCTAAATTAGTTGTCAAGTAGAAAATCATGTTTACAACAATGTTTTAACACAACACTACGTTACGGAGACCACACCTAGCTAGCTACTACTACCTAGAGAATTCAACAATCGCCACAGGCTCTGCCGGCTAGTTGAGGGGGCTTGGGAGTGTGGCGGCCATTAGCCCCTGATCCCGGGTAGTCATTCAGCTCCACATCCATCCTTCCCTTAATTACGTCCACCTTCCTGCTTCCTTCCGTAGTTGCCTTTAGTATCAAAACAAAATGCTTTAGTGCATTAAGTACATATAAGCCTCAAAATAACATGTAACATTCACAAAAAATTCATGAACTAATCTTTGTAGAAACTTTGAATCATCAAGCTATTTTAGTACGTACCAAGTGGGTAGCCTCTGAAACATGAATATTGTGGCCTAGAGATTTATGCATCAAGCTTCGAGTTCCTGCACACACACATATACATATGTACTTTGTCAATAAGAAGAAGAAGAAGAAGAAGAAGAAGAGAAGAGTTGAAGGAGTTGTTGAAGATTAATTACTTGTAATTGGGACAGCATGCAGGCTGCAGATAAGATGAGAAAAACTTAATAAAATAACTAGTAGACGAAGAAGAGTGCTTGCCATTCCTGTAACAATATTCTTTCCTGGTGACAAAGTACTCGATAGATGTTGTTTGTTTCTCACAAAGCAAGTACTCCATTTATACATTCTTCTTATAGGCTCCTTGGATGTTTGTGATGTTGGGGAAAGCAATAATATCACAAAAGTCAAAAGGTGATTAGAGCACATTTTGTGGAGACTTAATTAATTACGCGTTTTCAGTCTCTCTCTCTCTCTCTCAATGTGAGCCACAGATATTAAACCTAAAAATTAATGCAGTGAAATCCAGGACTTGGGTATGAGTGGGGGACACAATGAGAAATATAGTAAGTGAAGAAGGTAAGAAATGAAAAAGAGGACGACACAATGGGAGTAGTGGAGAGTGACAAAAGAATGATGGTGCATGTCGCAGTACCTGCACTCTTGCACTAATTTAAGTCAATGCCTAGTGGAATTTATCATTAAGGTTTCACACAATTTCAGTGGGTTTGGATTGAAACAGTCATATATGGAAGAAGGTTCATACCCATGACAGAGAAAACTCCAGAAGCATGGACACTTGTATATATTTTTGTGGCTAGCTTAATTTCAATCCTAAGTGCTCAAGTATGTTAATTGATTAAATATTACAGCTTGAACTTTTAGGTGATGGAGATTTATTTTTTGGGGGCGATAAAACTAATTAAAGACTTAAATACCAATATCATGGAATGAGACAACCCGCGCAATAAGACAAAGGGAATTTGGCCAAAAGTCTCAAATAAGAGGACTTTCATGCATAAAGTCTTTCAAAAAATTCTTTTTTGCGAAAAGTCTTTTTGCCACCTTTAGGACAAAAATACCCCTACTTTCATCTCTCTTCATCTTCCTCTTTACATTTTTTTATTCACGTACTGAGAGAGAGAGAGAGAGAGAGAGAGAGAGACTATCGATGGATTAGCGACTGATAATGAAAGAAGGAGTGGTGACCTCCTCTTCCTCTTCTTCTTCCAGACCTCCAGTGCAAAGCAATTTGGCCCATGGTGAGGCATGCAGCACCGAATTTTTGTTGCTGCTCTTGTAGCAATCCAAGGGTAGATCTGCCACTTTCGCAAACACTAAAAAATGCAATAAAAATACTAAAAAATGCAGTAAAAATACTAAAAAAGTGCAGTGAAAGGACTAATAGATGATGTGAAAATACTAAAAAAAGAAAAAAAAAATGTAGTGAAAACACACCCATTGGTAAATCTGCCACTTTTAAAAATAATTTTAAAAATTTAGGACTTTTTGCATGAAAGAATATGTAATAAGGACTTTATGAAGAAAATAATATTTGGAAGAACTTTTTGCATGAAATATCTCTTATTTAAGACTTCCGGCCAAATTCCCTATAAAACAATCATAATTAAGTTGTTAATAAGTTGCTCCTTCATTCTTAAACCAAATGGCATAATTTGGACATTTGGTAGCAAAACTTTTGGCATGGGATTCTAAAAGCAATTTTCTCTCTATCTTCTACAACTATATTAATCCAATTATGTGCTAAAAATCCGTCCATGAAAGAAAACATGCCATGTCTAATCATATTGTACAAAAAATTAAAACATCACTGTGATCAAGGGGGCGGGAAATCATCTAGCTAGAGTTTTGATTAATTCTTCCCTAATCTCAACCTTTGCTAATCTCTTCTCAAAAGTCCTCTAAGTTCACTGCTGGCAATGGTTGATCAAAATCAAATGGGTTAGGGTTTGGCCTCGCTCTCAAACCCAATTGATCACCCGAACCAAGTAATTTGTACATTAAACATTATCAATATTACGCGGGATGACTAAAATAAATCCACCAACACACCAACCATGGCTTGACGTGCTTGAGAGGAAAGGATATTAACAAATATCAAGGGTCCAAAATAGAAAAATATTGAAAGAAATTTTTTAATATTGATTTAGAAAAATAACAAAAATTAGTAGTTTTAAGAATGGAATAAAAAGTAATTAACAACCAAAACCATTGTTGCATAGCACTAATAGCGTCTGTATGGTTGTAGAAATTATTTTGTGTGCTCGTTATATATTAACTTCTAGACACATAGGTGCTATGTGTCTAGAAGGTTATATATAACCGGCATATATACCAAATAATTTTTGTATAGTTGCGTGCAAGGGGTGGCATTCAATTATTTTTTTAACAGGTTCTGATTCATTTATCTTCCTCAATAAGTTCATTGCATTTGCTATATCTCATATTATCTCCCACCACCATATATATATCTACTATTGGGTGTTCTCATCTTATTCCTATAATTATCATGGAGTCATGGCTCTATTGTCTACTATGCTTAATTAAGTCATGACAAATCGATTAAAAATCAAATTCTAGTTCGTAAAAACTAACATGTTGCTCCACCAATCAAATGTTCTATATGACTGGAGCCAACCAGACATTAATTTTTAAGTTAATTATTATTGCTGCCTTTGTTTCCTTAATTTCAATTAGGTCAATGGTTAATTAATTAAAAGATGGGTTGTCTCCCTTGAAAGAGATCTTCCATTGAAAATATCCGGCAAAAAAATAAAAAGTCCGCTGACCATTATCATCTTGTTTGTGACATTTTTATGCTAAGGGGATGATTATTTCTTAGCTGTCCATTAATAAAAAAAAAAAAAAAAAAAAGTTCAATGTATTCAGCATCAAACACGTCACGATTATTGGATCAATTGTCTGACTTAGGAAAGTCACCATGCCAATTAAGTTGATGAGGGTTAATTCATCACTTAATTAGCTAGTGGGTCATTTACACTTTATGTGGCTACAAAATTTAGTCCATATGGTTTGAAATAAAGATTTAATTAATATTAGACAATGGAATTGCATGAACCAACAAACTTTACATAGCCATCATACCAAAAAGTTGTTGTAATTAAGCTAGGCTGTAGTAAAATAAAAACAAATACTAATTAAATTAAAATTTTTTCTGGTATAGAAAAATGGGGTTAAAGAGAAAGTTCCAATATTCCCCCATTTCTGTACCACTTTCACACTGCTTTCCATTGCTTCATTATTGCATCTTTGTAGAAAACTTTAGCAAACGCATATATGGACATTTGATTATGGGTATTGGGTAGGTATGTGTGTGCATGGTGCGCATATATGGACATGCATTAATTGGATTATGGGTATTGTTATTGGGTAGGTATGTGTGTGCATGGTGCGCGTTAAAAATTTTCCAAACCTTAAATTGGTTTTGAAATAAAAGAAAATTAATGTCGGCAAAGCCAAAGAGTTTGTATTCTTGTTCATATGTTTTTTTTTTCTTCGGAGTAATGTTAAGCATCTTGACTCCTTATGATCGCTACTATATATCTTTGGCTCATCACATTTTACTTTTATTTTAAAATAAAATGATCATTAATATCCTATGATTTGCGAAACAATCCTTACGATCGACATTGGTTAGGATAGAGTTGGGATTGGACCGATTCGCTCAATATGAGCTAAGGCTTAATGAAAAAATTATAAGTGAACCCTTTTCTATAAGAAGAAAATTCTAAATGTTGCTTTTATATATACTAGGTGAGGTACCCGTGCTACGTACAGGTGCTCAAAATGTGTTATTTTTTATGGGTTTATAAATAATAAAAGTACAAAATTATTGAGCACAATTTAATGTGACCACTTAACTATATAAGCTTGCTAAAGTTTTACGGCCATAGTGTTGTATCTATATTTTCGACAGTATGTAGCCCTTCAAAGTTTAAATCGATTGAAGATTGAAAATAGTAAAAATTGAAATCGATTGAAGATTGAAAATAGCAAAAATTAGCATGAAATAGCAAAATTCAAAAAAATTGCATGAAATAGCCAAAATTGAAATCAATTAAAAATTTTCCATCGATTGCATATCAACCTTTTAATGGTATGTATAGATATAGATATATAAATATATTTTTTGTTATAACCTTTTTATGATATGTATAGATATATATTTTCTATTATAACGGAGGAGTTTCGGACCCTAAACTTAACATTGCCCAACCCCCAACCTACCTTCAGGGCCAGCCTTGAAAATCTGGGGGCCCTAAGCAAGGGCATAAAATGGAGCCATAATTGTCAATATTTTTTAACACCACCATGACTTTTTTTCAAAGATTTAGAGATTTGAAGTAATTTATTTCTATTAATTTTTTGGAAACCAAACATAGCCACAAAAGTAAAATAGAAAGAAAAAAAAATTCATACTATAGGAATTATACGTTAAAGTAGCCCTTTTTTTTTTTGGGTAAGAAATTGGGGGCCTAATGCCATATTTTTTTGCAAGAACATTCAAATTTTAGGACCCTATTTTTTTGCAAAAAATTGGGGGCCTAAAGCCATTGCTTCAATAGCGTTAGCTCAGGGCTGGCCCAGCCTACCTTGGTAGTTGGTACCACCACTAAGCCACAAGGGATGGTCTTTCTTTTTTTTTAATATATTAATATTAATACAGATAATATTAACTACTCCGTAACTATCTATATAGTAAAAAATATTTATTTTAAATCCATTCTTCGTGCATTTTGAGATGCAGAATTTACCAAGTCATTTCTTAAACTTGTTGTTATATATATTTTTGTTTATTATTATTAACAAATTTACTAACTTCTCCTTTTTGAGATTGAATTAATTTATCTACCTTTCTTTTTTCTTTTTCTTTTTTTTTTTTGAAGTTTTTTCATATCCATATTTATATTTTCCAGTAGACATATTTATAATTAAAAAAAAAAAAACTTGTAAACCAGAAAACTCTCTCTCTCTCTCTCTCTCTCTCTCTCTCTCTCTCTTGCTTAGAGATTAGATTTAGATTACGGAACCTCATCCTAGAAAGGGAGAGACACGAACTATTACGCCAAAGTTCATATTCAAATTGAAGGATCATAGTAAGAAACCATAAATTATAACAATCAGAAAGTATACATTCCATAATTAAGATTTAGAAATTAGGATTTTAATATCAGTTTTAACTGTTTATTAAAGCAAAAATGAAACCCTAAATTATATTACAAATAAATTTATCTGACAAAAAAAGATTAAGTTTACTTTATCAATTACCTTTTACAGTAAGAAGATTGTTAAGAAAGAGAAAGATTCAAGAAAATCATAAATTAATAAAGAAGAATGTTAATTAGGTTCAGAATATGTTAAATGCAAAAATGTAAAAATAAAATAAGAGAAGATATTAAATGCAAAAATGTAGCCTTAGGCATGTGCCTTAGTTCTTTTAATTAAGGTTAAACCGCCCCCTAAGTTGGAGCAATATTAACCTGAGTATAGAAGCAGTAGCCCAGATACTGAGGGATTATAGGAGAATAAAAGAAGATTAGGTTAAATCACGAGTTCAATTCTCATCCATTCTAATTCTATAAAAAAAAATAAAAAATAGATTCAGCAGGTAGGGATGTCAATGGGGCGGGGCGGGGCGGGATTGGCGGCTTTTTACTTTTTCAATCCCGTTCCGTGAATAAAAATTATTTCCCAAACTCGTCTTAATCCCAACTTAAAACGAGACGGAACGGGATGAGAATTATGCGGGGCGGGGCAGGTTTTCCCATCGGGTTTGAGAAAATAATTAAAATATTTTTTAAACTTTAATTTTATTTTATTTTGGAATGAATCCTAACCATAATCTCAACAAATTTTGATTTATATATTGGATTATAAGTATTTGTAGTTAAAATATATATTTATACACACTAACTAGGTGAAAAGAGTAGAAAAAAATAGAAATGATAAAAGTCTTAAAACACTAAATATTGTAAATAAATGGAAAAGATTTTAGTATAATTATATATACATAGATATTCGGGACGGTGCGGGACAGAAAAGCCATATCCCATTTCCGTTCCAAACCCTATAGGATTTTTAATTTTTTTCCCAAATCCTATAAGGTTTTCAAATCTATTTTCCAAACCCTTTCCAATAGGGGCAGGAAAGGCGGGTCAGGTTGAGTTATCCTTTTAACCCATCCCATTAACATCCCAAGCAGCAGGCACTCTCAAATGGGCTGATGGGAGTAAGCTCAGCTTGGGTTTATGAAATCAAAATTGGCACATACTACATAGGGACTTGCCTCTGGCTCAAGATTGGGTCGAAAGTTTCAGTGGGCTCGGGCTGGTCTCCATTCTTTAAACCGAGCCGAACCCAATAAACACAGGGTTATGAACAGCATAATGTTCAGAAGGCCCACAAAAGTATAAATTGCACCCACACATTGTAAACAGTCTAGAGAGGTAGCCATAGAAAGTGCAACTTTGAAATTAGAGGTCCAACCATAAATGGACCAATTGGCTATATATTATTCTCAGCTCATGGATCACCAATTCAATCACATGGCTCCGTGACACAGGAAATTTCAGTCGAAAATATGAAAATGGTTAGGATTGCTGCAGATTGAGCCAGTTCCTTCCCAATCAAACCAGAGCTGAAAGTTGATTTGGGAATTCTGAAAACTAGATCAGATTGGATCCAGTCTTTTAAAACTTTATGTTTTTGGGTGCAGTTATTGCAACCCCAAACTCTTCTTTCTACACCCCAAACTTTTAAATGCCTTAAATTATCATGAGTAATTTGACTAAAAAGGACATAATAATTTTTAAAAAATTAAGTAAATTCATTGGAAGTTTCTTTCTACACCAAAAAAAAAAAAAAAAACCCATTTTTAAAACCCTACTTCTCCCTCTTCCCACTTTCTTCTTTCTCCTACCCATCTTCTATCTTTCCTTTAACCCCTTCTCATACCCCAATCTATTAAATCTCATATATATTAATACCGTTGTGGTATTTATCCAATATTTGGGTGTTTATCATTGTAGAATAGAGCTCCAAGAAGATCTGAGTTGTGGGAAGTGCATTTTTTAAGCTTCTTTACATTATTTTTTTTTTCCAAAATTGAGCCTCGTTTGGTCGTTCACAATGTCAAACATTTTCAAAATGTTCGGTGAAATATAACCTAACGTAATAAAAATGTTAGGTAGTTACCCACCAAACATAGGCCCTCAGTTTGGTGGATACTCGCTGAACAAATTGAATTTGTTCGTCCACTTTTAACCGATAGTGTTAAAAAAAAATTTATATAAAACATGAAGAATTATACATTTTTTTTTTTTTTTAACACTGTTCGGTTGAAAATGGACGAACAAATTCATTTTGTTCGGCGAGTATCCACCAAACAGATGACCTATATTTGGTGGATAACCACCGAACATTTTCATTATGTTATGTTGGACTTCACCGAACATTTTGAAAATGTTTGACACTGTGAACGATTGAACGAGACACAATTTTGGGAAAAATAATAATACAAAGAAGCTTAAAAAACGCACTTCCCACAACTCAGATCTTCTTGGAGCTCCATTTTGAGCTCCATTCTTTGCTCTTCTTATCCACCATAATGATAAAACGTAAACGAGAGAGAGAAAGAGGGAGACTCATCATTTGCCGGAGAAGAATATGTTATCGGTGAAGATGTCGCCGGAGTGAAATGCCGATGAGAAATGGATGGGTACCTAGTTCTCCAGTGCCCTAGTTCCCCATCTTCTCTTTCTCTATTGTGTTTGAGAGATTGGGTATTGGAGTGTGGAAATAAGTTCTATTGCAAATAATTTGGGGTTGGGAGTATTTTAGAAAATTAATGGGGTTTAGTTAATAAATTTTGGGGTGTAGTAAACAATTGGGGTTGCAATATCCGCACCCACTTTTTTAAGTAAACAAACGTACTTTTTATTTGAAAAATATTGTACTCATGCATTGTCTTCTATACAAAACAAGACAGATTTATAGGAAAAGAGACCTTAAGAATCGATGATGAAACTAAAATTGTCCAAACTTAAACTTTAGTTGGCGAAATTTTATATTTCCCAAGCAGTTCGTAAGGTTAGAAATAATAAAAGTTCAAAACATGGGCTCGGTTCGGGCTTAATTATAGGCTTGATGTTTGATTTAGCCCAAGAATGAAAGGTTCCTGAAAAGCCCCATATTAGTGCTGTAAACATAAGAAGTACAAATTATCTTGATTTAGGGCTGGAATTCGATTCAGACGCACCAACTTTGACCCTATTACAGCTCCCAAACTGAACTCAGCAAAATTTTCATGCACCCTTAAAAGCCCTAAACCGCTTTGTAATCAGAGTTTAATGCTTGACCCAATCCCAATTTATGAAATTTTATTAGCCAAATTAATGACTCTAATTAGTTTCTTTCTATTATTTAAATTATGTAGTTTTAACCTTTTTCAAATCCTAATGATCAGCCTCTCATCCTGAAAATATTGAGTCTTGACCTTCCAGGTTTAAGTTCTCATGAGGAGGTTTTGACCCATATAATATTCTTCTTCTTTTTTATAAAAATATATCATAGCTTTTTACATATAGATTTTTTTAAAATATAACCGTTGGATCTATGCGATTGTGGGCATAAGAAAGGAATCTAATTCAACGGTCTGTTTCTCAAAATATTCAATTCACATTAGGGTTTTGAAAACAAACGATAATAAAAAAAAAACGTGTGCCATTATCTTATGTTATTTTAACATTACTCAATATAGTCACGGTCGGTGACGACAGAAAATACATTAATAATATTTGATATTCTCAAAATTCAAATCCATAGAATTACACTTTACATCTTAAAACGTTTTTATCATTGCTGCAGCTAGATAATAATCCTTATCCATTCTATCTTCATAATCTCACCCTAAAATGCTCATTGACGTAACCATCTTATCCAAATTTCGTTCCTTTTAAATTTGTGTACAAGTTCCAAACTCTCTCCCAATCAATTTGGTTTTGTCCCCTCGCGTGCACAATTCAATATTAAGCATTAACTTGTCTTAAATCAACAAACCAGAGTAGACCCTTAAACAGCCGGCCGCCCCCACATTTTATTAATGGAAAAAAGTTCCTCTCGGTGCTTACTTGTTAATCATATTTTAATTTCCCAACTTAATTAGGACCTTATAATTATAATAAAATAATACCAAATCTCTAGGCTTTTACACCGAATGAGCAAAAGATATGTTGGGAACCTTTTTTTATCTCCATCGTGGACAAATATATTTATTCAATAATTTTTTTTTACGAGGACATCCTCACCTAAGTTTATATAAAGACATATATTTTTAGTCAATGTGGGACTTGTGTTTTGAAAAATCGATCATTGGATTAGCTATTAGTTCTATGTATCTCATGCATGCCATGCATGCCAAAAATTTCAGTGATTAGACGGTTAGTTTTTAAAATACAAACCGGAAAAAACTGTGACAGATACTGTTATAGTTTTTCACGGTTTATATTTTCTTAAAACGACAGTCCGATCATTGTAATTTTTGGCATGTATGACATGTATAGAAAAATTATTTAATTTAATGGCCAATTTTTCAAAATACTCATTCCACGGTAGCATTAAAATCACATTCTTGCATAAACATGTGGGATGTCCTTGTAAGAAAATTATTCTTATTTATTTAAAAAATTATATATATATAATTGAATGGGACAGATGTCACTCACGAAGAGAGTACTTTTAGAGAAGTAGGGGCATTAAAAGCGTGAAACGTTTAGATGACTCACACGTGTCTATGCGTACGGACAGATGAAGACTCTTGGAAAGATTTTTCAACTTTCAGTTGATTGTGGGACCCATTTAGAAGTTTTATGGAACTGACGTGGCGCGAAACCGCGTCGATCTAATCCCAAGTCTTGTAACTAAATAGCGTTAAGAGTGCTTATTGTGTGTGGGAGGAACCACACATCTAAATATGAGCACCTATTACAGTCATCCCATAATAGACAAGCGATTAAGGGTCCATTTGATTTAATTTTTCTAATAATCACTTCTGAAATTTAGAATTTCACTTAATTTAAAAAGATAAAGTGATAATAACTAACTTTTAGATGAGTTGAGAGGTAGAGGATGATAAAATTTTCATACTAAAAATAATTGTGGTAAAAGTCGTAGTCTTCCGGTTTTTATTACAATCACTTCTAATATGAAAACTTTATTATGAAAAGATATGATTTGAATAAAATTTTAAAAATATCTGATTATCCAATAATAATTTTGGAAAAAGTTAATACATACGAGCCCTCACGTTAATATTTTATTATATATATATATTCATGATGTTATATTGATATTGTAGTTCCATGACAATTGTTATTACTTTAGTTGAAAAGTATTTGAAAAAAAAGAGAGTATTCTTTCTAAAATTATAGACAGGGTAAGAGCATATCCAATGGGCGTGCCATTGCCAAAATTTGGCATTGGTTGGAGGTGCCAAATTTTGGCAATGGCAGCTTGGGCTGCCAAATTTGGCACCTCAAATGGCAGCTACTACTTCAGCCACCTCAGCATTTTTCCCACTATTCCCAACTAAACCCCTCCTCCATTGAAGAAAGTGAAAGGTGATAGGGCGTTTGGAGACTGTTTACCTTGGAGCTTCAACACCAATTTTCCCACCATTACCTTGGAACTTCAATGCCAAAATTTTTCTTGAGAGAAATTTGTCTTGAGGAGTGATTTTGGGGTTGCAGCTGAGGTGTGATTTTGAGGCTTAAGGGTTTCATGGGTGGAGAAGATGGGTTTTCAGGACTGGGGAGGGGTTTGCAGTTCGTGGGTTAAAGAGAGAGAGAGTGAAGGTGATAAGGGGGTTTGAGAGCTCGTGAGGGTTATGTGTGAGAGAGTGGGAGATGGAGATGGGAAAAAATGGAGAAGATGAGAAACTGTGTGTGTGTGTGTGTGTGTGTGTGTGTGTGTGTGTGTGTGAGAGAGAGGGAGAGAAAGCTGTCGGGTTATATGAGAGATTGAAAAAAATAAACTTTTGGGATATGTGAGAGAGTTATAAAAAAAAAAAAAGTTTTCTTTGGTACATAATTGGTGCTCTTAATTTGACATGTGGTTGCAAAACCAAGCGTGAGATAAATATTTTGTGAAATTGACTGTTGTATTAGATATTTTGCTTATAAACATCACGTATGCCAAAAAATTACATTGATTCAACGGTTAATTTTTCAAAAACCAACTTTGACAGTTTCACACAGTTTTTACAATTTATTTTAAAACTGTGATATTTTAAAAAAGTAATAAATGAATGTGATTTTTGGTATATATAATGTGTATAAGCAGAATATCTAATCCAATGGTCGATTTCTCAAAATACCTATTTTATGCTGCATTTTGCAAACCGTGTGTCAAATTAGGGACCGAAAAAAAAAATTGTAACTTCGATGAGTGATAGATGGGATTCAGAAGCATACTTATAAAAGTTTATTACTTTTAGTTAATTTTATGCCTAAATTAAAAAAATTCAAATATTAAATAATTAAATTAGGATAAAAAATTAATTAATTAATTATAATTAATATTAATTTTTTACATTATGAGAAATAAAATTATTTTAAATGTTCTTGTAAATTTTTTTTGAAAAGTAATTGGAAACTAGCTAGTTAGGAGCATGAGGGAAACAAAATGTCAAATAGATGGAAAGCGCCAAAATTTGGCACTTATGCATTGGAGCACCTTGGTTCTATAATTAGAAAATGACACTAGTTGGTGTCATTTGGGGTGCAAAAAATTTGGCTTTGACACCTTAAATGGCACTTTGCATTGGAGATGCTCTAAGTTTTGTCTATTGTTTATCAATAAATTAAAGAGGATTTAAAAGGAAAAAGAGTTTTGAGTTTGCACGTAAGAAATCATTAGCATGCTTGAAGCCAAAATTATAGTGGTATTGTTCTTGTGTTCCCCACAAATTATACTACTACAAAAACACAGTTTAGAGACACTCGAAAAGTGTCTCAATAGCTGTTTGGCACCACTTTTAAATGTGTCCTTGGGCGTTGTATTGCAATTGGTGACCGCCTCAACGGGAACACTTTTTAAGTATTTCTGAAATGTCCACAATTGGGATATTTTAAAAAATGTCCGCATTATATTTTGAATCGCAACACTTTTTGAGTGTCCCCGTTATAATCGAGACACTTTTAAAATGTCCTAAAAAGACGATAATAAGACATTTTAAAAGTGTCCTAATTGCTTATAGAGAAATAGGACACTTTAAAAGCGCCCTCGTTGAGGCTCTAGATTTTTTTTTTTTTTGGGTAGCAATGCTCCCCAATTTTACAACCTACCATGATGACATAGTAAAGCTATGAATCATACATACAAAACCAATCTACTTTCCCTAACATCCACACCATTTTTGCACAATCAATATCTCCACTAATATACTCATAAAAAAAAGAACCCATGTGCATTTATATTTGCAAAACAATCTCACAAGCATCACCAATTCAATATTTTGTTAATTGGTACAGAATCTCTTAATAACCAAAGGTATACAATTATTATATAATCCATTTTCTCCAAGTCCTTGAACCGCAACTTTCATGTAATCAACAAAATGCGCATTCATTTATATTCCAATTCCTCCCCTGCATGAAAACAGAATTGCACTTATGAGTTCATATTGCAGTTATCAAAAAAAGAGTTTATATAGTGCAGTTATCAAAATTATAATAGTTACAAGATGCATTTCTATTAATAATCAAGATTTAACTAAACTAACTTGTACTAAGAAATATTTTCTTTTTGAGACAAATTCCGCAGCATTTTTCTGTTTTTGAAATATCCAGATTTTCACCTATTAAAAGAATTAAGGAGACAATCCAAGAAATATTTTCTTTTTTGTGATATCTTTTTCAAGTGAGAGACAGATTGGATGCAATTAAGTCCAACAAAAATGAATCTTCCAACAAGTATTACACTGCAATACCATCATATTTTATTGTATGAAAAAGAAAAGGACAAATTGAAAGCATTTAAGTCCAACAAAATTGAATCATTCCAACAAAACCAGCAAAAAAATGGAGTTACCTGAGATATAAATTAAACTATTTGCATTGTTGCTGGCCAGTTTGAGGTAAGTATGAAAATAGCATAAAACATTAATCCAAATAGAACAAGACTCTAATAATGAATATAGATGGCATAATGAGAATGCTTATCTAAAAATCCAGGTGATACAAAGAAGCTAAATATGACAAAAGGGTTCCTATCAGTCACCAAGTATCCCTATGTATTGCAATATCAGAAAAAAAAAAAACATTGTTTAATCCACAAATCTCTAGTTACAGGGATTTGAAGATTCAAATCAATAATTTTGGACACAAGGGAAATTTGGGTTTGAGTACTAGTCAAGACAGTCAACAATGATAGAATTTTTTATTGAGAAAATATCAAATTGATCCTAATGTCGGTTTTTTCATTGAAAAAAACTGTAACAGTTTGCAACGTTTAAATTTTTTTATAGTTTATATTTTGAGATAATGACATTACAGTAATTTTTAGCAGTGTTATTAAACCCGGACCGGACCGGCCGGTTCAACCGGTTGGACCGGGAACGGGTCCCCTATCCGGCTGGTTCAACCCTCAAAAACCCATTTTCAAATAAACCGTTCAACCCGGCGGGTCAACCGGTCAAACCAGTCAACCCGATTTTTTTTAAAAAAAAATAATTTTTTAAATTTTTTTTTAAGGTGCTAAAATGACTAAAATAGTCTCAATATTTGTAATGACTGCACATAAATTCAAATATATGAATTGATTGTACAAATATTTTAAAAAAAAATTATATTTTGAATCATTTATATCTTTTATTCTAATAAATAATTAAATAAATAAATAAATAATATATTTATGACGTCACGGTTCAGCCCGGCGGTTCAATCGGTTGACCCTTAACCCGGTAACTTTTCCGGTTCGATGAACAGTCCGATTTTTAAAACACTGATTTTTAGCAAGCTTGACATCTATAACAAATATTTATTCCAATAGTTAGTTTTTAAAAATATACATTCCACAATTACCTATTAACTTTGGCAAAAAACAATATTTGTGCACTAATTAATTATATATATATATATATATATATATATATAATAGGAAAAATAAAAAAATAAAAGTATTGGGAAATTTTAATGTAAAGGCGGCAAGGCTTTCCAATATTACTTTTTTATGGGCACGTGGGTGAAGGCTATAGGTTACAAGGACGACTTAACCCCCTTTTATACACTAAAAGTATACTTTAAAAGGACAATTTTATCCTAAAACAAGCAATACTTTCATGCCACGTTATCAATTGCAGCCGAGTTTGGGTACACCCAAGATTTTTTTTCTTTTAAAGGAATTATAGAAAATGTTGACTGGGTTAAAAAATGGGTGCACCCTTTGTCTGTGCAATTGAGAATCCAAATGGGGGGGAGATCTCAAGACCACATAAACTTGTGGCTGAAAATCACCCAAATCGCTGACGTGGCATCCACATCTCTCGTTTAAACGGATCAAAAACGTAGACGACGACGTTGCCAACACACACCCAAAACTACCAACGACGACCGTCGACGACACACACTCTCATACGCACCCTCTGTTTTTTTTGCCGTAATTTTCTCTCACCTTGGCGCCTTTTTTTCCTTGTTTGGTTACCAAGAAAAAAAAATGCAGGAAACGAAAGACCCTGCGATCAAGCTATTTGGGAAGACAATCCCGTTGCCGGTCGACGGCAACGACTCTGCCGTATCATCTGATACCAGTGATGGTCGAGAAGATATGAATTGTGATCATGCAACGACGACAACGAGCGAGGAGGAGGAGGAGGAGAAGAGAGAGATCAGTGTAGAAGAAGAAGAAGAAGAAGAACCAGAGAAGGTATAATTGATATTTGTCTATATATATGTATATACACAGAGAGAGAGATGGGTTTATGGAATTATGGGGTTTATTGTCTGCAAATGTGAGGACTACCCGTTTGATATAATAGTAAGAGAATTAATGGGTTTATCTTACTTTTTACATTTTTTTTTCTTTGCTTTTGGTACAATATGGTGACAGTTTCTCTTCTCGGTGGTTCTTTCAGTCTTAATTGAATTTTTTTGGCATAAATGGTTTTGGGTTTCTACTCTACTCTTTGAAGTTGGTTTTGAGATTAAAGAGTACGTTCACTACTGGGTTCTAAGTTGGTTTTAGTTAAAAACTCTGTTTGGTAGCTGAGAAAGTTGTTACAGAAAGCTTGACTTAATAGAGTTTAAATGTTTAATACAACTATTTCCCTTTAATTGTAATGATTTTTCCCTTTTCGAAAACCAAAACAACATGTAAAATAAGATTCAAAGATTTTGATTCTCTTTTCTTTCTCTTATTTTTTCTCAGCAACCAATTACGGGGTGGTAAAAGTCTTTACCCCTGAGTTTTAATAAATTGGACATTAATTTGTTCAAAGTCAAACTGAACTCCTCCTCTCATCATAAGCTTAGTCCTTTTGATCTGATTCTCTGTTGGAAACTGTCTTTCTTTAGATCTCTTTTCCATTCTGTACCTGTTGGCCTGTGTACAAGATCTTCTAGAAAGGTCTCTGACCTGAAAGTTTTAATATTTATTTAATACCCTGCATTTTTCATTCTCACACTAATAAACTCTTATTCACCTTCTCCTATAAAGGTTTTTAAGAGTTATTGCTTCTGGATCCAGTTGGGATTTTGTGGAAAATTTCTGGTTGGAAAAATTACATGCCTGAAGCCAACTTGTACACACTCTTTGGCTCTTTGATCACAGCTCACTTGAAATTCCACCCCTGTTCCCTCTCATTTCTAATTCTAGTGTAACAATTATTTGATTGTGTCTGAATTTCCAGAGGAAGTTTCAGTAGTTTACATAATATAAATTATAGATGGGAATTATTTTTCCCAAACCCACTTGCTAAGACTGTTTGGAACTTGGAAAAGTGGAGAGAAAGAAAAGGAAAAAAGAGAAGAAAATGTTTTAGAAAGAAATTAATTTTTGAGCAAATTTCAGCATTTTTTTTTATTTCCCTTGTTCTTTTCAAGATCCAAACTGATCCTATATTCCTATGTATAAGAAAAACTCGATTTATGACACTTGTTCCTGTTACTTATGAGAAATTATGTTAAAATTTCAGGAACTTCTAGTAGTAAAATCTAATGAGGCTAAACAACAAGATGATGAGGAAGAGTCAGAAAATCCAGAAACACTGCCAGAGACTAATGACAACCCTAAAACTCCCTCTATCGACGAAGAAACTGCGAGCTCAATAAAGAATTTCAAGAGTGGAAAAGAGCAGAGTGATGCAGCAAATTCACAAGAGAAAACCCTGAAGAAGCCAGACAAAATACTTCCATGCCCGCGCTGTAACAGCATGGACACCAAGTTTTGTTACTACAACAATTACAATGTCAACCAACCCCGCCATTTCTGCAAAAGCTGTCAGAGATACTGGACAGCCGGTGGTACTATGCGCAATGTGCCAGTGGGAGCTGGCCGCCGCAAGAACAAGAACTCAGCTTCACAGTTTCGTCATATCACCATCTCAGAAGCTCTCCAAGCTGCTAGATTTGATGCCCCAAATGGAGCCCATCACGCCGCATTGAAAACCAATGGAACAGTTCTCAACTTTGGTTCAGATGCATCCCTTTCTGAATCCATGGCTTCTGTTTTAAACCTGGCAGAGAAAACATTATGGAATGGGACAGGAAATGTGTTTAATAAGATCGAAGAACAAAGAATTCCAGTTCCTTGTAGAGTTGGAGGAGGAGAAAGTGGCAGCGACGATCGCTCTTGTGGGTCTTCTTCTGTCACAGCTTTGAATTCAATGGAGGAAGGAGGTAGAAATTGTGCACCAGTTGTACAGGAGCCATTGATGCCAAAATTTCAAGCTTTCCCTTCTCAAATTCCATGCTTACCCAGTGTTCCTTGGCCTTATAACCCATGGAATTCTGCAGTTCCTCCACCAGCTTTCTGTCATCCTGGATTTCCCATATCATTTTACCCTGCAGCAAGCTATTGGAATTGTGCCATTCCAGCTGCAGGCACTTGGAATGTTCCTTGGTTGTCGTCAAATTCCACCCCAAATTCCCCAACTTTGGGGAAACATTCAAGAGATGAAAGCAATCTCAGAACTGACAATAGCGAGGAAGAAGAGCCGGCAAAACAGAAAAGTACTACTTCAGATAGATGCATTTGGGTTCCGAAAACATTGAGAATTGATGACCCAGATGAAGCTGCAAAAAGCTCTATATGGGCAACACTAGGAATCAAGAATGACTCAATCACCAGAGGTGGTCTTCTTAAGGGCTTTCAACCAAAAGGCACTGAAAAGATTAATCATCATGGGGCTGAAACCTCCCCTGCGTTGCTGGCTAACCCTGCAGCCTTGTCTAGGTCCCTCAACTTCCATGAGAACTCTTAATGTGGTGGCTTAATTATGGCTTCAGAGGTTGTTGGAAGGTCAAGATCGGTGCCATCAATCCATTCTGTTTCAAGTTGATTCAGTATGGGAAAACATAATGGGCATGGTGATCGACTTAAAGGTGGAAGTGGAGGAGATTTTATGTCTGTCCTCAGTAGGATAAAGGAGTTATCTTAGAGAAGCAATTGATTTCATCTTTCTTGTAATATAGGAGTAGGTGCTGCAGGTGCTTTTCGTTTCCTAGGTTTGGTGACTTTGTCTTCATGTATATATATATATATATCTCTCTCTCTATATATAAAAGAAAAACTGACATGCAATGCAACTGGGGAAAGAGTTACTAATGCTTAGATAGTTAGATGTAACCAAAGATAATATTGTGAAACTAAATCTGGAAAATGGCTCTTTTTTTCTTTCCCATTTTCCTTTTGTGTTTTAAACATTAATGAAATAATTTGTAATTATGGTCTCATTCTATTGTTGAGTTCTTAAAATTGGCATCTCCCTTGTTTCCAAAACAGGCGGAAATAGGTTATATATATATATGCATGGCTATAATCAATAAATATTTACAATTCATTTTTTAAATTTTTTTTTTTTTTTTTTACCAAACAATAGAAGAATTCAAACTCCACATTATCCACCATTTTAATTCCGAGGTCAAATTTCGAACCTTAATCTTTTCCTTATAGGGCAGGCCGAGAAGGAGCCACGGAACCTACTCCTTTTAGATCAAGATCGAGTTTCATACCCCAGTCACAAGAAAGAGAGAGGTACTACCCAGAGCATTGTTAGTAGTACTAACTTATCTACAAGCTCGAATTGTTAAAGAGGGGGATTAATTTTGTACGTCAAAAGACTCAATACAATACACCTTTAGGGTTTCAAAGTCGAAATCTTTTGATATGATATTATGTCAACTTACTAGTTCATTTAAATGACCTAAATCATTAGAGAGGGGATCGACTATGTATATCAAAAGGCTTAACATCCTCTCCAACCACACAAATGTGGAGTATGTTTCTAATAAGAATGTTTCTATTCGGTGCTTCACCTAATTTTTCCATGAGTCTCCTATTGTCTCGAAAAGAATGGAATTATAGCCCTTGATATACAAGATTGGCCACTTCTAACAACTTGGATTTTTAGTGAGTTGAAAAGTAAAGCCAGGGAGGTGGATATAGATATTTACAATTGAAAGTGGAAGAATTAAATATTTTGGATGATGCCAAGGCATAGAGTACAAGTCATTCTTTACAGCTATGCATGAAATTAATTTAGTAGGGGTCCAGTGGGGGTGCACATAGTGGAGATGGTGGCTAACCCAACAGAAATTGGAAGTTCTCTTTTAGGCTGTCCCTAGTGCATATAAACTTGAATTTGCTTCACAAAATGCCAAGTAGCTTTCCTTTTCAAGCCCAAAGTGATCCCAAAACAACTTGCATAAAAAGTTGGAAGGCTAAGATAAAAGTTCTTCCATCGTTTTCTTGCTTTAAATGAGGAATAGACCCAAAATATATCAATGGAAATCCTTTTAATCTTCTACTTTGTTTGGTTGCTGAGAAAATGGGAAAAGTATTTTAAATTGAATTTGTTTGGTTGCTACATAAGATTTTTAAAATAAAATTTAATTCGACTTATTAAGATTAGGAAGTGTTAGATAGATAAATTCCCTTGATTAACAAGCTCTTGGACTTAATTAATTTACCAAAATTTGTCTATACTCCATCGGTGGATACATCAAACTCGGACCGATATGTGTCCCCTAGCAATCAGCAACACAAAACAAGCAGATATTTTGTTGTCACCAGCAAATGCAGACCACATTTTATGTTTAAGATGAGTTGTTATGGGACCCAAATTCACATAATGCCATGAATCCTTTTTGCATTTTCTCTTGGCTTTCACCATCTTTCCTTTTTGCTCCTTTTTTTTTTTTTTTGCCTAATTTTTCAGTTTTATCACCAATTAAGAGATTGATTAGAGTGTGTTGAAGGTATGCATCATCAAATTCTAGCTGTTGGATTAATCAAACAATAGAAATTAGACTTGGAATTTAATGAATTCTAGCCACTTTGTGGCTCTGTTTGGATGTAAAAAATAACTAGATAAAGGAAAAGAAAATACTAAATTTTCCATTTAGATATAAATGAATTCATTCGTATGTGAAATGTGATGAAGAAACATTGGCACCCACTCAAAAAGTTCAGGTCCAAAATCATGTGGATATCCTTTCATGGCTGACTTTTATAAGGCAGTGTTTGTTTGAAGGGTTACACCATTCACACCAAGAGTAAATTCTATGATGGGATGGATGGATTTGTCAGAATATTTCCTATAAAGTGAGCTTAATTATATTACTTGGATTTCTATAGTAATTAAGTCTTAAGTTCATTGGTTATGGTGAATCTTAACCATGCATGATACTTGTTTTTATTGGTAATTTGAGATGTCCCTTGCTTTTCTTAATGTTTAAGACTTTGAAAATTGCAGAAGTGGAAGAAAATGAAAGAAAAAGTTACAAAAATGCTTTGAAAAAGGATTCTATTTTGAAACGATTTTTACTATTATATTTTTCTCTTCTTGTTTTTCTTACTCTATCTGAGATCCAAATAAAGAATAAAATCTATTGACAAAGACTCTAGAAGAAAATTCTTATAAATAAACAAAGTCCCCTCCCTTCTCTCTCTCTCTCTCTCTCTCTCTCTCTCTCTCTCTCTATATATATATATATATATATAGATGGGAATGTAATTTTCTTACGAGAACTTGGCTTTTTAGTCAATGTAGGATGGGAATCTCGAAAAGCCGATCGTTGGATTAGATATTTTACCAATGTATGTCATGCATGCCAAAAATCACAGTGATCTGACGGTGAGTTTCTAAAAAACAGATGGTAAAAAGCTGTGACCATTAGATAACGCCATAGTTTTTCATAATCCATATTTTAGAAACGGACCGTCAGATCACTGCGATTTTTAACATGCATGTCATATATAGGAAGACGACCGGTTTTTCAAAATACCCATTTCTACGTTGGCTAAAAAGTCAAGTCATCACATAAACTTATGTGAGGAGGTCCTCATAAGAAAATGACTATATATATATATATAACCGAATTCTTATATTATTTAAAGAATTAATAAAGGTGCAGCACGTCTATAAGACAAGTAGACAACAATTAAGAAAGAGGAATAAGGAGAGGAAGATGAAGCCTTAACAACACTTGTTATTTTGCAACACAATCTTTAAATAGTGGTTTCCACATGTATGCCGAATTCTTAATACATTTTATTGTATGTATGTGTTAGATTCATAACATGTAAATATACAATGTCGACAGGATCAAATCCATGAATCGTGAATCATTTTCTGACCACTCAAACAGCATTAATGCACCGGAAGTTCTTGTACAACCTTCACAATTAAATCACCACCCTCCCGTTGCTGGCGCTAACCTGCATGCCCTAATTTCAGGAATTTCTTTCCATTTTATAGATTCAAACAAAGTCTTGAGATATCAACCCCTTTCAATCATTTGGGCCCATGAAAACAAACCCTAATTTGGACACGTTAATAACGTCGGTTTTTAATAATTAATCTTGTCCATTGATCCACTTGATTAGAATTTCAAGTGCGGTCAGCGATTGACCTCTATATCTCCATTGCATGATTAGTTTAATGGTCATGATTTGGCTAAACATGGCCACTTATAAAAGTTTTGACTTTATAAAAGTAACACTTGAATCATTGGGACTCCAGAGTCAACCTTCCACTTTAGATTTGCTTTGGTTTAGTGCTTATTAAGCAAATTCAAATTGAAGACACAAAATGTTAATTAAGCCATAGGCCCTAGCTTCTTATTCACCATGGACTCTATGACCCACCAACTAATGATCACAACCATCCAATTTAAATCTGACCCATCTGATGGAGCTTCCAACTTCAAGACAATAACACCGATCTTGATGGTCTGATCTAGTATCCTGTTTTTCAAGCGGGACAAGTGTATGGCTACGAAAATAGGTTGTACTAAGGATGGCCAAAAACCAGTTGTATCACTCACTTGCCCTTTTTGTAAAGAAGGGAAAAAAGAATGTTGTATGGATGAAAAGCATCGGAGAGGAGAAAGTGTGAATGTGAAGCTTTCACTTTTTCTTACAAAAAGAAAGAAAAAGATGCAGTGAACTTCCAACTTTCTTTTCTTCCTCTGTTAGTGGGGTGGTGAAGAGAAGACCAAAACTTTGAATATTATAAACACTAAACAGGATAACATGTGTTGTGTGCATGGCCAATAGAAAAGAAATAAAGTGATGAGAAGATATGAAGTAGCAAGACATAATGTTGACTAGTTGACTTGCATCTAAGTTATGGGAGTTGTTTAGGAAAGAGAAAAAGAGGTAATAGCTAATTTTTTCAGAAGAGCTTGATGGGTGTAGCTATGGTGTGACTGTGTGTGTGTGTGTGTGTGTTCCTCTGAAGAAAGTGCAACAAATCCTTGGACAAGACAACTGGGTGGCCTTTCCCCATGCCTTAAACCCTCCTCCTAACCCAATTTGAAGACTTACTCTCAAAGTACAATAGGCCTTTGACCTACACAAACGTAGTAGCCTTTCTCCTTTCCTGAAAGCACCAACACACCCCCCCACCCCTCCCTTGTCCTTATCTCAAAGACTAACCCAAGAGTCCGAGACCTTCACCTCTTAGGAGTTAGGAGTAAAAAGGGAGAGATACCATTCCCATGAGCAATGGTTTCGATTTTCCTGGTTGGGTTTGGTTTGCTATGCATACATCCAATCCATGAAAAGGATTCATGATGCGGGTGATGATTATTGATTAGATGAACACAAGCTAGCAAAATTGAGCACAAGAAAAAAAAAAAAAAAAACTTGGGTTGAGCTCTCATAGACTGGGTGGTCAGCAGTTTGGCAACCCTTGAGTGGTGTAGTAGGTTTTCATCACTAAACCTGGTTTGTCTAAATGAACCCCAAATCCGAGGGAAACAAACAAAATTTCCAGATCAGTATTACTCACTCTGCTATGTCACACTTGGATGGCACAGTAACCAAAATGTGTGCATGTTGGTAATCCTAAGCCATTGGTAAGGCTTGTTAAGTAGATGTTAGAGACCAAGAGCAATTCACTTCCTAAATCATTGCACTAATCAATTCACTGAATTGCAATAAGCAAGCTAAAGCCCAAAATTGCTTTCATACTCAATGCTGGTTCTTTAACTGATGATGGGTTAACTATTTCAGGGTTTCAAGGCTCCTTATCATAAATCCAAGACTGTAAGCTCAAAATGTATCCATTTGAAACCTCACTTTTGCGCAAGCAAAATGTAATTTCTTGACGCTTAACTACATTCACAGTAGCTACGGAAAGAAAATGTCCATGCAGATTACTCAATAATACTTGTATGCATTAAAAATTAATAATATTCCATGCAGTTTGATACAAATGTTATTGAGCATGCACATAAAGCTCTTACCAGATCAACACCTTGTATAAAATATATCTATTCTCCAGCTAAAATAAAATTCTACAACATGAAAGTTTCTACCACTGAACTTGGTCATTGAATGCGACATCCCCCTGAGTCTTGTCCACGACGGACATTGCCAAAGGCTGACAGTTCGAGAAGATCCATATCTCGACCTGCAGTTCATTTAAAAACAAATGACAGTCTCTAATCAGTATTTCTAGCGGATCCCTTTTCTTGAGGACTTTTATGACTTTTATAAGACCTGCAAATACCTGAGACACGACAATAAGAACTTTTCTGAATGAGTTCAGCTTTGGATATCTCAGTCCGGTTCCCCTTTGATCGATTTACTGTTGCCTGCAGGACAAAAGCCAGCTTTCTTAGCAAGGGCAGAGCCAGGATTTAATATTGGGGTGGGCTAAGTTAAATAAGTAATAACCAAAACATTATAAAGTAAATGAAATTATGATTAATTTTTAATCTATGTCTACACAACTATATAAAGATTCGACTAACACGAGAAAATATCTATTCGAGGATTACAAAGACTAGTGCAAAGAGAAAAAAAATAAAATACACTATCGATGATGCACCCTATGGTCCTTGAGATGAGGGTTAGGACGAGAAAGAGGAAGAGAGAGAAGGATGTCAAATGAGGCAGCTAGGGCTGGAGAGAGAGAGAGCATATGAGAATATTAGGAATTTGGTACTTTGGGCTAAAATATTGTGCTAGTTTGGGCTAAAACTCATTTAATGGTGATCTAATAAGCCTAAAACAAAAAATTGGCCAAACTTGGGGTGGGCTACAACCCACCTCAGCCCCTACATGCATCCGCCCCTGTTTCTTAGAGAGCTAAGACGCACATCATGTAGGAAAACCCTATGGCAGGGTAATAAAAACTGAGAACCAACGAAAATAAAAAAGAGACCACCAAATCCTGCCTATTTGGACACCATGGCGGGGAACTATTTTATTTGGCCAAACTTGGGGTGGCTACAGCCCACCTCAGCCCCTACATGCATCCGCCCCTATTTCTTAGAGAGCTAAGACGCACATCATGCAGGAAAACCCCATGGCAGGGTAATAAAAAATGAGAACCAACCAAAATAAAAAGGAGACCACCAAATCCTGCCCATTTGGACACTATGGCGGGGAACTATTTTATTCATGTTTTTAGAAGCCGAAACAAATATGCCCTCTCAAAGTGAATTTTTGGGCAATTTGAGAATTTTTGGCAGAAAACGCCACATGCAATAAAGAAAATAATAAAAAATAAAAAGAAAGAATTTGATGTGTGCAATCCTAAGTCAAAGAAATTTGGCAGAAACAGTACGATGCAATCATCAACCATATGATCAATCATCCCTCAAGAACATCACAAAAATACAGTGTGGCATCAATACGGAGTTGCCATCATCTTTGAACTCTGTCGGGATACTGCTATACTTGTTGGTTTCATTTGTTAAGACAACTTTGCTTCCACTTCTCTCTGATCTGACCCTTCTTTCATTCCCAGTTTTTATTACCTTAACCATATTAGGGATTGTTTGACGCGTGTATCACTTGCAGACCTAATTCTCTCAAAGGACCCAAACTTTGCTTCACCAAAATAGTTAGGCAAAGTTTCAGATCTCATTTTCAGCATCTCTCAATTGGAGAGAACAAAATCTCAAAACTCTTGGCGAATCATTGAATATGTTAGTCCTAAGGTCAATTCTATTGTCCACATTTTGATGATCAACAAACATTACTTTAATCACTAACAAATGGTTAAGTGTTGTATCTCCTTAGAATCAAAGACATATTTTGTTGTAGCTCATCAACATATCACAATCAACTCAATGCGCAAATGTTCAATAAAAAACTCATGAAGTTCAACCTATGAAGATCAAAGTGAAGCCAAGTTGTTTCTTCATTATTCTAGGAAAACTTATGTAAGGCATCTCAAATTGTTTAACCTTGCATAGCTCAAGACAAAATCTTTTACTCATATTGCATTAGCATACATACCTTTGGAATCTTGTAAAATATTTTTAAACTAAGTCAAAAAAATGCCTTTGAACACTTAGTTAACTAGTTTACAGGTTGAAAGTTGATTTAGACTTAAGAAAATCAGAAAATTGGCTTTAGTACATATCTAGTCGACTAAATAGTCGACTAACTATGATCCAGTAGCTATGACTTTGAGAAATCTTAATCTAGTCAACTAAACATATAAGCTAGTCGACTAACTTGTAGTCTAGTCGACTAAATCCTTGGTCCAATCGACTAAATGCAAGGCAGTAGCCAAAGGATTGAGAAGCAGCAAAGCTAGTCGACTAACCCTTCTAGTCCAGTCGACTAATTGAACCCAGAACATTTTTCTAAAGAGATTTTACAAAGCTAGTCGACTAACTAGTATGGCCTAATCGACTAATCGTGCCCGGAAAGTTTAAATGCTTTGAATTTTTAGTTGCTAGTCGACTAACTCCTTGGTGTAGTCAACTAACTCTTCTGCAAATGCAAAACGACTCTTTCCCTTTTTAGCAAATGGAGCATTTAATGAACCCTGCTGCTTCCCTCTTAACCAATCAAACTCAAGAGTTTTTTTCAAACGGCCATTTGAGACCAAATGCATTATAAACAGAGCTCTTACTCTCATTTATTGCTATGAATCAAACATAGTTAAGAGCATTCATTGTGGGCATTCATTATTCAAGCATTCTTGTGAAAATCTCTTGAGCTATCTTTGTTAATCATTTGAGAAGCTATTAGTTTGAGTTTATACTTGTGCAAATCAGCTTGAAGAAATCCTTAAGGCTTATCCAAGTGAATCTGGTTCATCTACTCAATCTACTTCTCAAGAACCAAGCTCTAGTTCTCTCAAAGCTCTTGCTCTTATATCTCTTATAGTCAATCTTTGTTGAGAGTTTGTTGAGAGCTTCTTTGTTGTATTCTCAGTGTGTTGAGAATCATATTTGTGCTCATTCATCTTCACTTGTATTTTTTGTGAGATTAAGGTTTTGTGTAAACCTTGTTGGTGAGAATCTTCCACCGTTAAAGAAAATTGTGGGTAAAAGCCTTCCACCTTGAAAGAAGACTGTGTAAAGGTTTTAATCTCTACTGGAAGTGAGATTGATAGTGGATTAATCCTCTAGACGGAGATCTTGAGGCGTGGATGTAGGCGGAGACCGAACCACGTTAAAATCGTTGTGTTTGAATCTCTCTAACTCTATATCTTGCATTTCAATTCATACACTTGCTATATTAATTGTTAAGTTGTGATTCAATTTGCATTCTAATTATTAAACTTTTTAAGTTTTCAAAAATACACAAACCCCATTTGTAAATCTATTTTTTAATTGTCAATACTCTATTCACCCCCCTCTAGAGTATACTCTGGGACAACAGAATATTTTGTAGTAACCACAATTTTATTTTATTTTTAACAACAAATAAATGAATAACACATTTTTTTAGTAAATAATGGAGTAAATGTTATGTTTGGTAGCTCAATGACTATATATACAAAAATATATAAAACTAGGGGGAAAAATAAACAAAGAGTTAATGAGGGACCCTAATATATGGAACTCCAAAGGCTTCTACTGGCAAACTAAGTTGGGGAAAGAAAAAAAAAAACCCTTAGGTTAAATGGAAAGATAGAAATTTTTGGTGTTTTCAAATCACAACCCAAAATAATAGAAAAAGAAACATATCTTAGAAAGCATTAGGTGGACATCACGCTGAAATTGAAAAATATTACCAAGCTCTTGCTGTAAAATGAAGACTAAATGACAACTTGGTCATAATTGAAACATGTGCTATGGATAATAATAGAGTAAATTACTAAGTAAAACGTTAAGGAGGAGATTATTCAAACTATTAATTAGATGCAACCTCTTAAAATTACTGGGCCAAATAATCTTGTCAAGGAATATTTCATCAATCTTTATAAAATATTCGAGTAAATTCAGATTCTGGAGCAGTAGATTCATTTTCCAATCCGGAAAAGTATCAAAAGATATCAATAGCACATATGTTACAAAACATTTGCTTTGAATTCTAGGTCCCCTCTTGCTTAAACTTAAACAAGTGAAATTTTATTACTCTAGTTTGATGAAGTGAACTGAAGGAATACACATTTGTGCTAAAACAAGCGGCCTTAATATGCAAAAATAAATTGCCCATATGCACTGATTGGGAGGGGGGGAACAGAACAGCAAAAGTAAATAAAAAAAAGATGCCACATAAATGTAATAATCATATGATTCATATTGATGCTGAAAGGATACAAATTTCATACCTGCAAAACCTGACAATTTTCTAACGTGCTTTTTCCCCCCTGAAATTTAAAAATATTTAAAGCATAGCCTCAGACTGCAGCTCCAACTTCCAAATAACAAAATTAAGATCAGGCTTCAAGACAGATAGGATCTTGGTTCGAGGTGACAAGTTTGCCCACTTTTTGGCAAGTGAGCAGTTTACATATTTAAATATGACAACCAACTTATGACTGTAAAAACTCAAACGCAACAGACACTTAAAAGAGACAAGATTGATTAAAGTCAAACTCAAAAATTAAAGTTAGACAAGGAGTACACTCTCAGAAACAGAAAACAAGAATCAGTGGCAATCCTATACATATTTAAGCAACTAATCCAAATGAAACAAATCAAGCAACAAATAATGCACCAAATAACTCAAAGGAAATATATTGGTCCTGGCTTCAAAAGGAAATACATGTTCAAAGTAGCAGACAAATTAAGACAGATTCCATAAAAAATTTTGCAAGAAATTTATCTAAAAAATTATTAATATAAATTAATAGTTAATCTTTATACGAGAAAGCAATTATAGGATAAATCTTTTCATTAAATTTGAAAATTTATCAAGAAATCAATTCTTGTTTTATTTCCCATAATTTTTTCACATTCACACGTAGATGCTTTGTGTTTCTTTTCTAATATCACAAATGAAAATATTTATGTTCTTGATAACCCATTGTCTCAAGTTGGTTCAAGGGTCTTTCATGAAGGACTCAAGATTTTGTCTAAAGACAACTGCATGTCTTACAAACGTCATAGTAAAAAAAACAGATGGTTTCTACGACCAAGATTGTGTGGTCTATAATCATCCTAAAAATTTCCTTTTGTAACACATGGAAAAGCAGAGTTAAAGCAACTCTGCCCACTTTGTAAAGAGAGGGAACTTGACTCTGCATGGATTTTTCTTAGGCAAGCTGCAATCTTTTCCCCCACCTAGTCTTTCAAATGCGTGTAAAGAGAAACAGATAGAGTAGCAGACTTTTTTTTCTCCTCCTTGCTCTTGAGGAGAATGTGTAATTTTGCTCTTATGACCCATCCTCTGAAGCTCTTCAGTTTTAAGAGACATGGTGGGTTCTATCTATTATGAAGTACAGTGTTCTTAATATGATAATCAATTACTGGCAAAAAATAGGGTTCTGAATATAAGGTCAAGTGAAAGAACCGCCAATAACACTAAGATCCGACAATGCCAAAATTATAAGAAATGTTGTTCCACAAAATCATATATAGAGTACCAGTCATCATTTCTGCCTCACAATCAGCCATATCAAAGTAGTCCATACACAGAACCCATTGATTACAACCGAGCAATAACTAATACAGTTTGAGCTCGTTTGAGTAAGCTTTTTCTAAAACCACTATTGGAGAACTATCTCTTCACATATCTCTTAAGAGTTATGTTCAAATCATGCCTTCGCACATCAAAATTTCCATACTAAAAGTGATTATGGCAAAAGTTGGGCCTCCCTAGCTCTGACACAATCACTTCTAGAATGAAAATTTTGCCAACCATCCTATCACCCCTCAAGTCATCTAGAAGTGATTATCAACCCCATCTCCTAGATCAATTGGAATTTTGTGCTCCAAAAGTGATTTAAGAAAAGTTAATGCAAACGGGCCCTTTGTAACCTTTGATCAAGCAATGCAATTCATTGTAACATCAGGCTTACTATCTAGACTAGAAAAGAATTTGAGTCTATAGGTTCTTTTCTCCGCACACACACTCATCTAAATTCAGAACATCCCATTTCATAAAAATGTGAACTCACAACACCCATTGAAAATTCAAATTAAACAGTAAAACTGAACAGCCGATAGAATCTTACATTAATAAGTCCAAATAACCATGTCACTAGGAAAACTAAGGTACTGTTTGGTTAAGATTTCGAAACTATTTTCTTGCTTCTAAAAGCTTAAAATCAATACAAAATTTTGCTTTCAAAACCAAGAAAGTACTTCAAAATTGCCAGCAGCCAGACGATGCCTATTGCCAAAATCTAAGACACCCACCTTACAAAATCCCAACAAGAAAACAAACAGAGAATACCCAAAATAAGAATAACATGAAAACCCACAAAGAAACTGATGTTCTACATACATAGAGAGAGAGTACCTTGGAGTAAGGGACAATGTGATCATAATCATGACAGAGACAACCGGGACAACCAACGAGCTTCCGAAACACAGTATTGCCGAGAGCATCTCGCCGCCAACGATCCGGGTCTCGGCCTTTAATCTTCTCCGCTTTGTCCCAGCATTGCTGCTTCACACTATAAGGGAAACTTCTAGGATTAGGGTTAGTGTTGGTGTAGTCTGTGGAAATTTGCAGGCCTTCAAATGCAGATAACTCCTCGGTGACAAGTTCGCTGTCAAGAAGAGAGGAGGAGGTTGGAGGAAGCCTAGATGAGCGAGACCCAGATGGCCTTGGCTCGAGCCGGGACGTACCCATGGTTCGGTCTCTGGTTGGAGACGATTGGGTTCTCTTTTTGCCCTCCTTGCGTGGCCTCATCTTCTTCTCTTCTGGTCTCTGCCCATCAAAGGAAAGAACTTTTCATTTCAACTTGTCATAAAATCTCCACTTTTAAAATTACTGCACACTGCTTTTGAAATTTGAATTAGTTATTAAAGCTTATTATATATGAGGCCGAATATAAGAACTTTTTTTTTTGGATAATTCGAATATAAGAACTTAAAGAGTCGACTTACAGATACGAGGGATATCAAGAATAATAGAAAAGATCTCCGGGTGAGCATTATGAGGATACCTCATCTGCTGAATTAATGAAAACTGGTATGATTTTATTCACACAAACCTGAGGCTGCAGCCTCGGTTTGGATTGTTGACGAGGGCCTAAATGGAACAAGCTCAAGCAGGCCATTTGCCACTGGGAGTCAATACACTACTACTCAACCTATACTACTAGGCTCTGAGGCTTCCAAAGGAGTCCGAATTTGCAAGTAATCTACACGGTGATCATTGTGTAGTGATCCACCGTTGAGATGATGCCACACAAGATCTTGAGAAGATCTAACAGTGTGTTTGGATTGAGAGAGTTGGAGAGAATAGTAGATAAAATTTTTAAGTTTCTCTCCAATTCTCTTCTTTTGATTTAGTAATAATATAATCCTACATTTCTGTTGGGGTGCAAACATAAAATTTTGGGATTTATAATCTAACTTGGGCTATTCAAATAGGCTTTAGTTTAGTCATCATGGATAAGGGCCTGATTAATATTATGGATTGAATTGAGGCTTAAATGAACCAAGCTTAAAGTCCAAAATGAAAGAAGTAGAATTGTGATTGGACTTTGTGAGTAAGAATAGAAGGTGAAAATAAGTCTTGGTGGCATCAGATTTTGATTAAGTCAAAATTAGTCTAAAGAGATAAGCAAGTTCTGTTAAAGAGGAGTGGTTGCCTATTTTTGTTGGACTTGTGGCAAGAATTGAGGAACAAACTAACAAGAGTGGGCAATAAGAAAAATGATTCAAAGAAAAATCATCAACACTACTATTTCTATTTTATTTAGCTTCTAGCATTTAATTTCAGCATTGTCTTCAATTCATAGTTGTAATAACACTTATTTCCTTTCAATGGTAATTTATTTTCATCAATAGTTTACTGTTTTTGATAGCATATCTTGTTTTACATTCCCTGCAATTAGTATAGCTTGCTCTATTTTCATTAGTTTGAGTTTCTTCTAAATTATTCATCTTTAATTTGTGTCAAAATCCTATTGATTCGTCATAAGCAAGGAAGAACCCTGATAAAGGGAAGAATCCCAACCCTTTCACAATCACTTACCATCTAATCTCGACTTTCAAGGTGGCTTATTGATCAATCGAAAATCAATTTGATTGATTTCTTGGCTTTCCTCTAATCAATCGGCGCTCGAGATGAAAAAAAAAAAAAAGATTGGCTTACATTGAACCAATTTGATTCCGGCACGCCCGCGTACCTCGCAAAAGCCGATTTGTGTGCAAACAGCTTCTCACTCATTTTTTTGAGCAATAATCATGGTAATCCAACGGTCAGTTTTTTTTTTTTTTTTTTTTTTTAAATTTCCTTTAAAAAAAAAAATTTTTTTTTTTTTTTTTTAAAAAATTAATATTTTTTTCATTTTTTTTTTTTTTTTTCACAAATTGATTATAGAGTCACTGTGATTTTTTATCGGCTTAACATACATAAGAGGAGTCTCTAATCCAATGTCAATTTTTTAAAATTTGTTTAGCAATTGACCGTATGGAAGTCTATTAGCATTTCAGTATTTTTGTTATTTCTAAAATTGACTCAGATTTTTTTATATTCTACTAATTTTTACTTTCTATTGTAGTTTTAGTATAGATTCGACCACACTAGAACAGTCACTGGATGGTTACCTGCACATGAGATCACAAGCAAATCCACACTCCTTGTTAAGGCCCAACTTGTCCTAGTCCTAATTTCTTTGAAGGGTTGGGATATTGCAACCCTTTAAATGATCTCTGCCCTGTACACTATTTAAAACTCATTATTTCATCAACAAACTTCACGAACTTTCTAAAGTATTCACAATTTCAATATAGCCCTAAAAAGTTGCAAACACACTCTTCTTTGAAACCATCTTTATAAGATTAGAATTTGAAACCCAACTCAAACTAGGTCGAAGAAAGGCATTTATGTTTGGCCCAATGTTTTGCTCGAGTTAGGCTAGGAAACTAGAGGTCTCCCTAACTATTGGATGCATCAATTTTTTGGTGGACTATGCACCATGACTCATGAGAGGAATAGTCTGAGAGTAGGACTAATCCTGTCTTGAAACTTGGTAAGAGTTCAAGTGAGCCAACCTGTACCCCACAACCTAGCCCGACCCATTTTACACTCCCCCTGGAAATGTACGCATTGCCCATTCAAGGATTAAGATTGGACAGAGAATTTATAGTGCATTTGAATAAAATGCCACTTCTTGTCATTTATTTTTAAAAGTAAAATGCTAAAATTTTTAAGTGTGAAAAATATCGATAATCACTTTTAAAAGTTAAGTCAGTAATACTTTTTTTACCCAAAAAAAAAAAAAAAATTAACTTTTTTCTTTTAGATTTTAAAGTTATAATAATAATAATAATAATAATATAAAAAATTGATAACTTATCCAAACAGATCCTTAAGTTCCTTTTGAATTAGTTTTGCCTAAATTTATTTTTAAATTTTAAAATGTTGCACGATCTAATTAAATAAATGGGATAATAATTACTTTTAAATTATTCAATGATAATAAAAGTAATTGACTTCTTTAATAATTTTGAATTGTGAATGAGATTATCTAAATATAATTTTAAAAAAAGATGTGAAAAAATAATTATTTAAAAATAATTTTAAATAAATCTAATTCAAACAAGACTTTGGTGGAAAAGTTATGCTACGTGTGAAATGATGTGAAATAAAAAATTTTAAATGATCTTAAAGACTTAAGTCTAAACTAATATTAAATAATTAGTCAATTAATTAATGAAACAGAAGGAGACTAAGGATATGATCATACCAAATATTTAGAAAAATATCTAAAAAGAGGAAGTTTTGTTGAGCTTACCTAGCAAGCATCGCTCACCATGCTGACGTTTCTATCCCAACCGACATTAATTTTTAATTTTGAAATATTTGCTAGGAAATTTTTTTTTTGGGGGGTTGTTCTAGATTCTCTTGAGAAATAAATAAGAGAGACCATAAATCAAAATGACCATTGCTTAAATTATTCCTAGGGTTGAGGGCGTAGGGTAACACATTTTTTGTGCTGACTATTTTAACCTCTCTGCTACGTGGGAAAATGTAGTCTTATAAAACTACACTTTCTAAGGGTCCATTTGGATAAGATTTTATTTCCTGTTGTTTTATTTTTAAAAGTAAAAAGAAAATAAAATTTTTGAGTGCGAAAAATTTGATAGGTGCTTTAAAAAATTGAGGTAGTAAAAAATTCTTGCTTCCTCAACTTTTAAAATTAACTACCAAAATTTTGTATTATAGAAAATATAAAAAAATAAAATTTTTTTACTTTTAAAAGTAGAAAAATAGAAAGTAGAAGCTTATCCAAACGCGCTTAGGGAGTTCGACATTCAAATCTAAGGAATTATTCAAGTGGTTACTAGATAAGCCATCAATCCAGATGTTTTGGGATCGAAACTTGACAATTTTTTAAAATCAGGCCACGGGAATTATTTCTCTTTAATTCTTCAATCCTGACGTGAATGGTATGCCTTTAACCGGATTAGAAAGCCAACATTCAAATGATTGTTCAAAAATGAAAATATTGAAATTGCAATTTAATGAAGTATTAGTTGAATGGGTAATACTATTTCCGATGCCAAAAGTTATTTTTGGCTCTCAATCTCAAGCATTTTTTATTAGTTGCGGTAAAAATGACTATCCATTTGGCTGTAGGTATTCCAATGAACTTTTTTTTCCACTCTCTTTTTCATTACAATCAAGCACAAATCTTCGTACATTTAATTTCTTAGAGATAAATAAATAGACTCAAAAGTTTAACCAAAATTTGGAGAACCCTAATAATTGATTGATGTATTGGAATATGCGATTTGAGAGTTCTAGCCAAAAATGGCTTTGGCTTTCCTTCTGAGTTCTGGTTGATGCATTAGAGTTGCTTTAAGGAAGAAAAATAAGTGTGCAATTATATAATGTTAAATTCATTCTTTTTTAATTACTGGACATGAGTTTTCATAATCCACATCCAAACACCATGTTATGGGTTGAGAAGGGAAACTATTGCAATTTAGGGTGTGTGCGGGTCAGGTGGGGGCGGATAAAGGGTAAAACTGCCAACCAACTCGCCTACCTCAATAATCGACGGATTTGTTGAATATATGGCGGGTTTCAACTGACGGATTGGGCAGGTGAAGCATCACTATTATTATTTTATTTTTTTATAAACACCTAAAGTTCCTAAAACCTTTTTAACAAAGCAAAGACACATCAAATTCATATCTAACAAATACAATATTATGTTCTTTAGTAATTAAACTATAATCCAAATGATTCTTTCAATACTAATAAACTAAAGTGTCAAAATAAATTATCCTACAACAATAGAAGCTACTAACTAGATACATAATAGTAAAGGCTCTTTGTTATTAAAAGCTCTTACAAACTACCATATGGTTTCACATTCAAAATTGAAAGCATATCCAACAAAATAAGTGCTTCTTCAAATTGTTATAATAAATATTCCTAAAGAAATATAAAAATACTCAACTTGTAGGCATATCCAATAAAGAGAAAATATAAAATAATAATGAGATTTTTTTTATATAAATATATTATTTATTTATATATAATTAGTTGGCGAGTGGGGTCGGATTTAGTGCGGGTTATCACCTCTATATCCTCCAACTGAATCAATCCGTCAAAAATTTATCAAATCCACCCAACCCAACCCAACCCTTGTAACCATTATAATCGTGGATTGCTGGTGGGTTTGGGTCCAATAGGTTGGACGGGTTTTTGAACACCCTAATTGCAATTGTGTTAATAATAATATTTTATATTTTGAACTTTCGACCACTTTAAATAAAAGTCTATTAACACTTATTCAATATCATTAGATTAAGGCCCCATTAGAAATAATTTTGCTTAAATCATTTTCGATGTTCAAAATTCTACTTGATCTGAAGAGATGGACAATAATCACTTTTAGACGATTGGAACGGTATAGGTTGTCTAGCCAAAGTTAGATTCTCTCACTTTTGTCACAATCACTTCCGGTACGTATAATTTTTATTTTTATTTTTATTTTTTGGGGTTATATATATTGGAGGGGGTTCGACCCCATGACCTAATCTAATTCTAACACTTTTCCTTTTACACCCTCACCACTAGACTAGCCCTAACGCCTTCCAGTATGAAATTTTTAATAGGTAAAAAGTTAATTAATTTGGACATAATTTTAAAAAGATATGTAAAGAGATAATTCTCACAAATAGTTTTAGATAAAGCTAATATATATATACAAACCGACCCTAAAAAAATTATTAGTCAACTTTAGGCTCGTCTAATCGCCATTTTGAAAGTAAATAATTCTCGCATGAAATATTTTGATCGCAAACTAATTCTAAAGTGTTTGTTTTATTTTTGCAAGATAATAAACTTGCATATACTGCATCAAATTAAAATCAGCATGTGATCCACACTGCGACTGAAATAGACAAGTATCAGGCATGTGATGCACGTGACATGCATGCCACCTCTATTTTTAAATAATTTCGTGGTGGGCACGATCCACGGGGATCACACGCCATTACACACGATTGATATTGTCAGAAATTTTGCGTATGGTGTTTCACTGAAAAAAAGAAAAAATGAAAAAAAAGACTCATTAGATGATTTATTAAGCAAAAATTAAATTTAACCTAGCATCCAAAAAAATTATTTAAACCTATAACATGATAGGAATTACTGCTTATCTCGATTCAATAATTATGTACTGTTATAAAAAAATTGAAAATTTATTATGTTTTATTAATTGGCCAAGTGGCATGTATTTCAATATTTATGAAGAAGACTTCGATTTTAAACCACATGAAAGTGCATCGAACTTCCACCAAAAGAAAAAAAAAAAAAGTGCCTCAATACCAATTTATTACTCTGTAATAATTAATATTAAGGGATTTTTAGGATAGAGATAGTTTTTTATCTATCGACCTAAAAGGCAAAAAAAAGAAAAAAAAAAAAGAAAAAAAAAAGGTGTTATCTACACTTTAGTTTCTCAAATTTTGGGATTAATTTCAATTCGGGACTTGAATTTTTAATTTGATCAATTTAGGACAAATTTTTAAAAGCTTGTTTCAATGTATGGCAAAACTGGAATCTTAACATATTCTAGGGTATATTAACGCAGCAGTACTTGGATACTCTCAATTGTTTCTTCCTTAATAACGTAAAAGTTAAGATTTGAAGAACTACTACATTAATCTGCCCTAAAAAATGTTATGATTTGTTCTAATCCATTAGCTTTAACCTTCAAATTGAAATCCTTATTTAATCACACGAGAGTCATGTGAATGATTTGGGTGGGAAATAAATCTTTCAGGCCAAATAGAATACACGTAAACTCCATCTAAAATGCTACGTGAGATGTAGATAGAGTCTCTATTATTTATATAAAATTTTTAATTTACGAATATAGAGACAAGATCGTATCATCATACTCCGTATCAGATAGTATTAAAAAAATATAGTATAAGTGGTAGTGCATTTACCAATTTTCTTATTTTTTGATATTGAGGAAGTTTGAACCACATGGATTGAAAGTGAGGAAAGGACAGCCCATTGGATACTTTGCACGTTAAAGCCGCACGCAATCGTCCCACAGTTGTTGGACTTGAAGAGATGCTTGGTTTTCTGTGTTCACACCACAATTTCCTTGAAGTTCACAGTTTACAACTTTCTCGGGAAACCTTACAATCAAACTTACTTATTAAATGTGTTTTCTGATCTTATCCAACCAAACCACCTTCAAATTCCAAGAAAATTCCCAATATGAATATTCCACCCCTACCCCAAAGAAAGAGGTAAGAAAGAAAACGTACATGCATCTAATTAAATCTGTTCGAAATTTTGGTGGCAGAGGCAAATTTCACTGTACTTTCTTCAACATTTTCACAGTGACTTGCCCCCTCAACAACTTTGTGCATTTAATTATAAGTACTCACGTTCGCTCCTTGGTTAACCATCTCCATCTCTCTCTCTCTCATCATATCAAAATGGAGAAGACAGTGGATAATACACCTGAAGCCAGTAATGTCTCACTTGTTGGCTTCATCTTTTTAATAATTCTCAATTGGGTCATTATACAAAGAGAGTTCTATTCAAGTTTTGAATTTGTACTCCAATACCTACCATTTGTCTTCATATTTCGCAGATGGAAGGTTTACACCATGGGCAAGAACCACCAGATTGCTGATAATATTCCGAGCCTGAAACTTTGCATTGATGATCATGAAAGTGTAGATAATATTGATGAGAAGCTGCTACTCAGAGGAGAAGTGGAAATGGTGATGGAGAAGCTGGGAATTTTTTGTGACCCAGATGGAGATGAGCTCCAAGAGAGACTGGGCTTAAATGAGTTTGCTGTCTTGTTTGAGGAGGAACCAAGCTTGGAGGAAGTGAAAGAAGCTTTTAAAATGTTTGATGAGAATGGTGATGGCTTCATTGAGGCAAGGGAGTTGAAGAAAGTACTCTCTACATTGGGTTTCATGGTAGTCTCAGAAGTAGAATGCGAGAGGATGATACGAACCTTCGATGATAATGGAGATGGACGGATAGATTTCAATGAATTTGTTAAACTTGTGGAGAAGAGTTTCTCCTAAGAGCAATGCTATGTATCCCAAAAATTTCTTCCAAAAAGGGGTCTCAAATGAACCCGGGCCTTCCATTTATTATTTTCAAAGGGGAAGGGTGCGAATAATCCGCGACATCATTTGGGATGTAATTTTGGAATAAATAATGTGTGCTGCTTAAGAGTTAAAGACCTGTGAAAATAACCAGAGACTCAAGTGGGCATTGAAGCCAACTTATATAATTGTATTGATGAAGATGACTCCCTCATCATGAAGCCATCATCCTCAAGATATGCCTGAAAATTTTAAACCAACATATGTTTCTCTGAAGTACTTTGTTTGGTCCCTAATGCAGGCTAAAGTTCAAAACAACCCATGTGATTGATTGAACAGGCCTGTTCTTTTTTATTTTTTTCCCAAGAATATGTGTTCTTGTTTTATAACAGATTAGTGGCAGTATGCTTTCAAATATAGAAAACTCTGGTTCTAAAGATAGGATGATTAGGAGTAAGGATCCTCTAATCAATCGATGTTTGGATGTGGGAGGTGGCTGTGCATCAGCACAATAGCAGAATGTCAAAAAAAGCAAGAAATTAACAGCTTCATCTCCCCTGTTTCTAAAAACAGAACGATGCGTTTCCTCGTACCCCTATTAATTTTCAGGACTATACTAACAATGTCTTTAACTAATGGTAGAATATGTATTGTAAAAGACCAACTGTTGGATTAGATACTTTTAGTTATTTATTATTATGTTATAGATATCATGTATGTCAAAAATTACAGTGATCAAACGCTTGATATATCAAAATTAGTACAGACATGCTCTAAGCCGAGTAGTCGATGCATAAATGCAAGGAAAAATGATCAAAATGTTCCTAAATACGGTTTTAATTATGAAGAAGTCCAAATCATAAGATGCTATACCGATAGGCCCTCCAGGTCAAATATAAAGTCAACTAATAACATAATTTTTCTATACCCTTTCCTTAATTTCAGCAATATTTTTATTTACAGCATATTATTTGATTTTATCCTTGATCTTTAATGATAGCTTTTTTATTTGAATAATATTATGAAAGGGTTGGATTATGGAAGGTTTTTTTGAATTTGAAATGAGATATACATGCAAAGCCAAACTCATAAACCATATAAATCGGCATGCGAACAATGCCAATTTACAGAGATGCGTGTATACGTGCAAAGCCGAACTTAGAAACCATATAAATCGGCATGCAAACAATGCCGATTTATAGAGATACACGTATAACTGCAAAGCCAAATTCAGAAATCATATCAATTGGAAAGCATACAATGCAAATTTACAGAGATACATATATACGTGCAAAGCCGAACTCATAAACCATACAAATCGACATGCAAACAATGCTAATTTACAGAGATACATGTATACGTGCAAAGCCAAACTCAGAAATCATATAAATTGGAATGCATATAATGCAGATTTACAGAGATACATGTATACTACACATTGATAGGAAAAACTCCATTTACCTCAAAAATCTTCAATGGAATGCATAAATGTCTGGTCAGAGTGAAAAAATCGAACAAAAACCCAAAAAATTTGATCAAAAAACGTTATTTAGGTGGCTTCTCCGACCCCAACTTGTTTCGCTTCATCACCAACCCTCCTCCGTCGCCGGACTTGTCGATCAGCCTCCTCGCGGCCTTCCTCTTCGAATCCTAGCCGGAGAAGACTCTGGTACGAAGTTACAATGTGCCTAGGCCGTCGGTAAGCAGGGCCGGCCCTGAGATTTTTCATGCCCTAGGCGGGCTCCTAAAATGTTGCCCTTACTACATATCGACTAAAAAAAAAAGCATGTAAAATTTTAGTTATTTATCCTTAATTTCTCATGAGCTAAATGTATAACAATCAATTCACAAAGCGCGTTCTCAATAGGCTCACCTCGAACCTCCTATCACTGATTCACCATTGTATATATATAAGAAGCTAAAACCTATAACAATCAAGTCAGAAAAAAAGTTTTCTATAGGCTCACCCCGAACCTCCTATCATAATTACAAATATAATTAAACTAATAAAGAAGACCTACAACAATCAATTCGCAATAAAGGTTTTCAATAGGGTCATCCCGAACCTCATATCATCATTACAAATACAATAATTCTTTTTGTCCACCCTTTTTGTCCTCTCTTGTGCATTTAACCAACTTGAAAGTTCAATCAGTTATTTTGATAAATCGATTGTTGGATTTGATGCTCCACTTATTCGTATCAAGAATACGAAAAATCACATTGATCCAATGGTTGGTTTTTCAAAAAATAGACTGTGATAGTTTTCACAATTTTTTCATTATATTTTACAATTTTTTTCAAAATTGCAAAAATCGACCATTGGATCAATGTGATTTTTTGCATTCATGATAAGTATAAGTGAAATATCAAATCTAACGGTGGATTTCTTGAAATAACTGTTCCAAGTTGGTCAGATGCACAGGGGAAGACAAAAAGGGATGATGAATGAAATTTTCCTTACAAATATATCAAACAAATAAACAATCAATTCATAATGAGAGTTTTCAATAGGCTCATCCGAAACCTCCTACCATCATTACAAATATATCAAACTAATAAACAAGATTTGATTACAACTTTTGAATATAATTCCATTAAAATGAATATAATTCAACTATATTTTCCATAAATGTGTCAAACATACATAGAACAATACCAAGAAATTAACAAAAATTATATTCTAAAGAAAAATGCAACAACAAAAAATATATGCTAAATACTAGAACATATATAGTATATTGGGGTTCGGCCCTTTGAACTGTCTTTAAATAAAAATTAGTTGTCTAAGTATTATATCATTACTAAGACCAAATTTAATGCCCCTAAATTTTACTAAAAAAATGGATGCCTAAGGCGGTTGCCTATTAGGGCAGGCCTAGTCGGTAAGCACGAAACCCTACAAACCCATTTTGCCATTTTTTTGGAAAGTGATATGCTTACTCAACTAAAGCATATCTCTAGAATCTCGGCTATTTTAACGGAAATGAAATTCGTGGGCATTCTATGTGCCAATTTTTATGAAGCCATAAAAGGGCATTTTTGTCCAAAAATTCAAAAACCCACTTTCACATGTATCTGTCGAAATATGAGAGACCTATTGGTAGAGGAGTCTAATATTAAGGTCATATTAGTATAAAACCCTAAATGCAATCCTTGTCCTAATTCAAAGGATTTATACCATTCTATGAATTGGCAAAATCTTACCATTTTTCTAAGCTTTTGTTTCACATACTCACCAGAAGAGTGAAATTCACACCATCAAGTTTTTGAGATAAATAGCAGTTGGGGTTGTAATTGCAACCAACAAGCACTATTAAAGTACCTCCAATGCAATTTAATGTGTCAGTGTCAAAATTTGACACTCCAAATGGCAACAATGCCAAAATTTGGTATATATGTGTTTCAATGCATTAATGTTATATTTGGCATTTCCCACTTTTTGAAGGGAAAGTGTGATATGGCATATGCTAAATTTGACAGCTTTATATGCCATTGCCAAAACTTGGCACTCCAAATGACACACCATTGGAACAATATATTTGGATGCCAATATCAAATTTTAACAATGACAGCTCAAATGGCATACCACTGGAGATGCTATTATAAAATTGAAAATAATGGAAAACCAATTTTTGAAACATTTTCATTGTTTCTGAAAATATCCAGAAGCCCAACACCAATAAAAGAAATAATGGTTACCCTTTAGGAGACTTCTCTTGTTCTTGACAAAGGAGACTCCATAGCTAGCCCATGCTTTCTAAATTCAAATTCGTCATTTTCAGCAATCAACACTAAATTTGAAGTTTGAACTACATATTTTCTAATTTCAAAATCTAAGCAAAACCCAAGAATGCAGATAGAGAATAGAATATATTTGACCAAACTTAATATACAGTGAATCTGGAGAAAAAATTTGGCACCTCATATGCTAACAAATGATATTGCCGCTAAATTTTGGTACATATTAATGCCATATTTTGACATTTCTCTATTTTTGAAAGAAAAGTAAGATATAACATAAATGGCCAAATTTAGCAGTTCTATTGTCAAAATTTGATACCCAAATGGCACATTAGTGAAACAGTTTACTTGGGGAAAAATGTTCTAGGGGTACCTGATTTTAACTAAAGTCAGCTAAGAACACAAGCCCTTGGATTCCAAGGGCTTGTGTTCTTAGCTGACTTTAGTCCAAGGGCTTTGTGTTCTTAGCTGACTTTAGTTAAAGTCGGGTACCCCTTATTAGAACACGTCTCTTATTTGGGTCGGAATGCCAAATTTTGGCTATGGCATGATGCTGTAAGACCAACTCCAAGGGGATTCGCCACATGCCCTCCTTCACCAGTTTGGCGAGTCATTTACTGAATATGCTTTCCAAGGGGCTCGCCACACGCCTCGCTAATTTGGCTTTCTCTCCAACAGACTCGCCAAGTATGGCGAGTGCTTATGCCTCGCCAAACGGTCAAATATTATTATAATAATAGCCAATGGTCCAAAAGCAGATTTTGTTTAATTTTTTTTTAATTAACAATTATGTATTTAATAGTTAATTATATGTATTTGTTAAATTATCTAACATCTATTTGTATATATTTGAAGGGAGAGGTTCCCCTAACCATTCTTTTTTTCCATTATTTCTATATTTTGTTTTCAAATTATCAATGTGGGTTTAATATTTTAAGAAACTGATTGTACTGACTGTTGGATTACATATTCTGCTTATATACATTACGTATGCCAAAAATCACAGTGATCCAACGGTTGGCTTATAAAAAATTTACATGTAAAAAATTATTATAATTAAAAATTTACATTTCTTTAATGTGAGATTATTTTAAATCTGATCGTTGGATCAATGTGGTTTTTGCCATACGTCATGTATCTAAGCATAATATGTAATCCAACAGTCAGTTTCTCAAAATAATAAACCCACATTGGTATTTTAAAATTGGATGGTAGAAATAATGGTAAAAAAAAAAAAAAGGTTAGGGGAACCTATCCCATAATTGAATACATAATTTTGCATATAATTTTTTTTTTTTTTCATAAAGGATACCTCAAGATGTAAAGCATGTTTTATAATCTTTATTAAATTATTTAATTTTTCTTATTAAATTATTTAATGACTTATTATTTTAAAATCTATCCGTTTAAATATGACCGTTGGACTATTATTAAAGTTATTATTATTATTATTTAAAATTTAAAATATATCCGCGAAAATATGACCGTTTGAATATTTTTTATTATTATCATTTAAATTTTAAAATAAATTCGTTAAGATATAACAATTGGAATATATCCATTAAATATAAACGTTGAAAAAAAATTAATTGTTTAAGTCAAATTTTAAAAAAATAATAAAATATTCTATGATCAGCTAAAGTAGGGAGCATGATTGGAGTAGGTAGTGTAAAAGTAATTAGCTAAAATAGCTTTTAGCTAAAATAAGGAGCCATTTGGCTAAAATTTAGGGAGCATGGCTGGAGATGCTCTAACAAATGGAAGAAGGCTGGGTGATAAAGTGGGTGGAGGGCTCGAGCTCTTAGCGATGCTCGTGTTTGGCGGCAAGTGCGAGTGAAGTTACCGGCAACATTCCTCCATCTTCAAGTGATTCCAGCATTGATAAGTTGCGGTCAAGTTTGGCATTGCTGCTACAGCCTACAGTGAGAAAAGGTATTTGTATATTCTTCTGCTGCTGCTTTTCAGTTTCTTCCTCTGTATTTTCCTTCATTTTTGTACAGTTCCTGTACAGTGAAAAAAGAGATTGGGCAAAGTACGCAGCAATGTCTTTGATTTTCGATTTGATTGTAATGTGTTTGATGTTTGGTCTCAATGAAAGCAGCAAATCAGTAACATGGGAAAAGAAAAAAAAATCAAACGTTTTCACGAACCAAATAGGTAAATAGCCAAGAACCGTTTTCTCACTCCTCTAAACGCACCGTTTAGGATTCTTCCCTAAACGGATACTAAATTGGTCAGTTTCCGTATATCTCTCGTTTCATCATTGCGATGCTTTTGAAACGAAAAAACAAAAACACACACAAAATCTTGGCCTGAGCTTCTTTCCATAAACAGAGGATTCTTCCCCATTAATTCATTAAACCTCTGCTCTCTCTCTCTCTCTCTCTCTCTCCATTTTTTATCGGTTACAAAGCACACCCCGGAGTACCAATCTCTCTACATCTCTCTAGAGCTCTTTAGGTGAGATGTTATATGGATTTAGGCTTTCTTTTGGGTGTTAATTTTAGGCTCTTTCTTTTTTTTTTTTTTTTGGCATTGTGTTTTGTTTTCAGATGGGTTAGTTATAGTGTACACCAACTGTTCAAAATTTTTTATTTTTCAAAGAGTTTATTATTACTCCCTTCTTGATTTTCGATTATTACCAGAAATTTGGTTTGATAATTTTAATTCTAACTAGCTTCCAGTTCTGATTGGCGGTTGAGGAACCTCAGGAAACGAAAATAAATGTAAAGGAAAGTTGAATCTTCTTGTAAGTCATGTAAAATTATGTGCTAAGTTAAGCTGTTTTTTCTTGGGTACGAACTTCGGTTGTGTGTTTGTTAACACCATTTTGATCATGCTAAGCTAAGCTGTTTTGAGGAACCATTTTATGTTTGTTAGCATATGGAGATGCATCAATACCTATTTGTTATTAGAAGAGAGGGTTTGGAGTAGGGGTAAGTTTCTTTCATTTGGGAAAAAAAATCATTTGACCAAAAGCTTGGCGTTGTTGTCCTTGCTTCACAATGTCCTTGCTTCACAAGATCTTTATCTCTTCAGAAATGGAGAGAAATCCATGCTAACATCTCAGCTGCTCCTCTCAAACCTCTTAGCCTTTCCAAGGAAGGAGCTGAGAAAGAGAATTTCTGGAATTAGTTGTCACGTTAGGTGGTAAACATAAGATGGTAAAAGTGGTCACGAGAATAACATTTTCTTTCAACTTTGGCTTTGAACTCCAATTTTAGAATTGTTAAGTTTTCTATAGCAGCTAAATTACTAGAGATACAATTTAATGGTTGCAAATTGGCTGTGAGATCCCATGACTCATTTAAAGTTTCCTCAAGTTGAATCCCTTGATTATTTTTGTGTTTTTTGTTGTAGAAGAAGATATCTTGCACATTAAATCCGAAAGGCACAGAGATAGGAAGCAATTTAAATCATTTTTATGCCCATATTCACAATGGGGGTGACGCATAATTGTTTATGACATATTAAGTTTAGTTTCACTGTACGAGAGAATAGGCAGTAAAGGGGTGTGATCAAATTCTGGTTCTCAATGACTCTACCCCAAACCAGAAACATTGGGCTCCCATTGATGAATTTTGTCAGATTGAGAGGAGCACCTATTCTGCAGCAACTACATTTGGAAGAGAAGCTGCTTCGGACATCATCAGATAATTGGTGCATCATAAATGATGGAACGAATGATCCTACTATTGTCATGGGGATTTCAGGGTACATCAGTTCTTCTGTCTTCCTTTGCAACTCTACTTTCTTCTATAATCTAAAGATATATGTTATAGCTGACTGGTCTCATCACTAGAGTGAAATACAGACTAAGGCTTGCATTGGTTTACCCATTTACAAAGGATATGATGATGATACTAGTTGATGCTGGTATTAGCTCAATCAAGGAAGTACCCATGGAAATTGAATCAGTGCATTATGTTTTCTGTAGTGCACGAAGGCAGCCATTATAGATAAGCCATCACCTCAAATGATGGCAACAAGATATGAAAAGAAGCATTCCATGATATCCTATAATGCACATATTACGTCTAGGTAGATAGGAAAAAGAAAAAAATGAAAAAAAAGAAGAAAAACAGCCCATAGTATTGGAAGTATTCAGAAAACCTAGTATATTAATTTTAAAGCTACCAGAAACACAATGGATCCATTTTAAATGCTCATTTAAAGCACAGTGGGCTGATTTTGACATCCATAGGTTGTCAAAATGCTCCTTTAGTGATTTCTTTTCAACATGTTTGGGAATTTCTTGAGTTGGGTTCAGTTTATTAACTTTGAAAATTGTATAGGTGGGTTACCTTAGCCTCAATTTATTTAAACAATGCAGAACTAGCAAAAACTGAATCATGTGCAAATAATGTTATTGCATTACTCCTCAAGAATCGAATGCCATCACTGGGTCGTGTTGGAAGATGAGGAACTTTTAATTATTAACTAGTGAGCTATTTTCCAACTTGATAGGACTCCAAAAGGACATGACTTGGCTAAAGTGTGAGTGCACTCACAGTTTTCTAACCCTACTCATCCTTTTGGTTTGTGGTTCCATTTATGTATGATGGATATAAGAATACTAATTTGGGTTAATTGAATCTTCTGCACAGGAAACCTGCTGAACTTCTTGAACTTGAACCAGTGTTACGAGATCGGGTTCCTGTGATCAGAAGGTTTACTGGGGGAGGTACAGTTATTGTTGATAGCGGGACGATATTTGTCACTTTTATATGCAACAAGGATGCTGTTCCTGATGTACAACCATATCCTAGACAAATAATGTCTTGGAGCAGTCTATTGTACAACAAAGTGTTCAGGGGAATTGCTGATTTCAGCCTTCGTGAGAATGGTACACATTTTGAAGCCTATAGAATTGCTAACCCTATCTTCCTTTTAGCTTTTGTCTTTATGTGTTTATTAAAATTATTTTGAATTGCATTATTGGTAATGCTTCTTTCCTCAGGTATGATATTCATCTTTTTCTTTCAAGGTAGAGAATCTGGCTTAAAACTTAGATCACCTCTTCGAGGATTCAACGTAATTGAAGGCAATTCTGTCAATACACTTGTGGAACATTTAGAAAGTTGAATCACTTGTATTTGTATTACTATCAGAATTCTGAATATGCCTTCCTGGTTTGTGCATTCAAATCCCCAACAAAGTTATCAACACATTGGCTGAAGGTTTAAGTTAAAACAGAAGCCCTAGAATGAGCCCTTAATGATGTCATTTTTCTTTCATTTTACTGTATTTCATTTTCACTTTTCAAAATGCAAACCAAAAGAAAAGAGGAGACAAGAAGAGAAAAGAAAAAAGAATGGCTCCTGTTATATTTTATTGGGGTCTATGTTTCTTCATCCTTACTTCCCTTCTCTTTCCGCACCATAATGTGCCTTGTACCATTAAGTGTCGACATACATACTGATTTACACTGCTTAGAAACAATTCTACAATGCCTTACTCTGTTATTTCAAGCTGACAATATTGCCTTTAGGAAGTAACAGCTACCTTATGGCAAGCCAATTCTCAAACTATACTTGCTCGCTTTTATGATGGTTCTCTTTGAAGTTCTTCTATTCGACTTTTTTTCTACTTGCAGTCAAGTTTTTCATTCATGTTTTGGTTTTGACTTAAAATGTTTGTGTTGGTGGGATTGCTCTGTGACTGTTACCTTTGTTTTCAATTTTTCTAAAGCATCTCCTTATGACATAAGAAATTCTTATTGAGGAATTTAGCACACTCTAACAATGTACTGTTCCCATCTGGTTTTAGATTATGTGTTTGGTAACAGCAAGTTTGGTGGGAATGCTCAATCTATTACCAAAAACCGTTGGATCCATCACACTTCTTTTTTATGGGACTATGAGGTCAGGAACATGGCTTACCTGAAGCTTCCAAAAAGGGCTCCTGATTATAGATTGGTATGCTAGTGATCCCTGCAATTATTTTCTTTTATCTACTTGTTATATTTCCCGCTTAAATTGATTCATGTGTCAAGATATGATACATAAATTGAGTTCAAACTTTAGCTTGATTAATATTAGTAACACCCAAAAGAGCATAGAAAAGCGATGATGAGTCAAGAGAATAGGTAAATTGCTTGTGATTGACTTGTCTAGTCTATTTTATAACATTTAGAATTTTTAAATATTACTCCCTCCGTCCCACAAAGATAGGCCATCTTTCCCTTTTTGGCTGTCCCAAAATAATAGGCCACTTTGAAAAGTCAAAAGTATATTTTTTTCAACTTTCCCATACTACCCTTTATTCTTTTTTTAACTTTACTATAATACCCTTATTCTTCTTTAACTTTACCCAATCCCAAAGTCCAAGAAGGGTAGTTTTGGAAATAGTCTAGGTAAAAGGTGTTCACAAAGGAAACTGAGGAGGTCCTTGCAATCGTGAGGACTGCCGTAAAATGACGGTTTTGGACACGTGGAGCTGTATATTGCGGATGATAAGGATGAATGGACAGGGGAACAGAGCAGGTCGAAGTGATCGACCTCAAGATACGATCTGGGGGTTATTCCTCGCGACCTTGTCCTCAAGATCGCAGGGAATAATACTAGCAATAAAGTTTCTCTTCTCCCTCTTATCCGGGTTGTTGAGATGCCTTTAATGAGATCAACATCTTCCCTTTTATAGGGGAAGGATGGCGAGTACAAGAACGGTCAAATCACTGACAAAAAGGCTAGGGCGCAGCCAAATAGACGCCCAGGTTCCCTACCATTTCCTAATCATGAAAATGGTCATATGATTTGACCGGTTTTGTACAGTTGATGCCGCCGCCCTAGATCTTGGCACACCGGTGCCCGACCTAGGCCCTGCAATGACGGCCATAGCCCGCATTGCAGGTGCACACACTGCCCAAGGCAGAAGGTCAATAAATGAAGAGAGAGAGAGAATGTATTGCATTGCCCATGTGTCGTTTCTTGGATCACCAGGTCAACCCGGCCAAGGCAAAGGGGCGACCCTGCCTCCTCGTGAGGGCGTCCCTTTGCTTTGACGCCCTTCTGTCCTAACCACCAGTCCAATTCCCCACATTTCGGCCTCGTATTGGTAAAAGGCTGCAAAGCCTCTCATAACTTGTATATATATACATGTATATATGTATATAGGCGCAGAAAGGAAGGAAAGGGGGCGAATGCCGACAGCATTTCGTCGCCCTTGCCATGAGCAGAAGGGTCGGTGGAGGTTGCCACTTTCGCTCTACCTTGTTTAGAGGGTAGGTCGAGAGAATACCTCCGTCGCGGCGTCCTACTTGGCGTCCCCTTCGACTCCATCCATTAGAGGGGCGACATAAGTGCAACCATTCTAGGGAGAGTGAGAGTCCTAGGACCGCGACCTTGCGAGGTAAGGTCGCGATCGAAGGGACGTGCTCCCCTTTCCATGAGGATCGACGACCGAGGTCGTTTGTCCAACTTCTTTTATAAACAAAAGGATAACAAATCCATTCATAATGAGTTTTCTTAATATGCGCGCATTGAGAAAGAGGCCTATCTTTGCGGGACGGAGGGAGTATTAATCTCATTGTGAAGTCAATTACTTCCAGCGAATTGCATGCAAAATGCAATTTTGTGGGCTGTATTTCTGTGAGTTTGTTAGTCATTACAAAATTTCCAAGGAAATGGCTTGTCCTTGTTGCATTGGTGCCATTAGTGCCTTTAAGGAGGCGAATAGAAAGGGAAATGGAAAAAGAATACTTGCATTTACTTTTTGGACAAACTGAAGTCGCACGGAGAAGTTACTTTCAAGTTGCATTTTTAGCACGTCATTAATATTAAAATGGACAAACCAATCTTAAAAAACAGGTGGGATCGTGGTTTTGCTTTGACAATTGGATGGCTTTGGGTCTTGGCGGTTTTGAATCAGGTTCATGTCAGCCCATGGTTATTAGTGCCTTATGCAATACCTATCTGAACCTTGTAAATTTTTTTTTGGGTTGATGGTTATGGTTTGATGTGGTATTTGCTGTTGTTAGCTGTAGGTTATTTATTTATCTTTCAGATGACTTCCTAAATGCCATCTTGATGTTTCATATGCGATCATAACACAATTATTGTATACTTTGTGTGTTAAGTCAATGAGCCACTTCTTCTGATAGTTGTGCTATCTGCTTCCTGTTTAGGCAAGGGGTCATTTGGAATTTATATGCCGTATGAAGGACTATTTGTCACGATCAGTTTTCATTGATGGAACCATTGAGGCAGTTGGATCCCATTTTTCAGTGAAATTCATGCAGTTGGAAGCAATTGAAACTCCCTTGAATACAGAATTTGCACCCTCCACTAGGTTATTGACGAACCAAGAATTGGTGGCAGCAGCTTCTGCATCTCAGTTTGAGAGTGCTCTGTCACAATCGTTGTGAATGCTGGAACAACTGATCATTGATTAGTTTTAATTATGCGAGGGGTGCTGATGTGATGTCACCTTTCATTCTTGTACAAGTATAGTTCTTTGATATAATTCTAGTGTTGTGACTTTATTTCATAGCATGAGACCCATGCACTGCCCATTTTTGATTTGATTGTAACATCTTGATCTACTTTCTGCCCATGGGGGATACTTATTGTAACTTTACAAACTTGCAAGATGTAGATTGCAAGTTAAAAATAAAGAATCAAATTGCATTGTAGTCTTCCTTGAATTGTCATTATTGATTCTTCATTGATGGCTGCTATTTCAGTAGGTTTACGTGGATTCAAATTCACTCCAAACCCATTTAAAGATTAAGAGGATACTTCCAACAAAGTTTAATGTGAATTATCATCCCTCTCGGTCCCAAAAGCTGAATGGAATTTGGGTTAATCTATCAAGTTTATCTTTAATTAATTCGATCAATAAGGCCAAGTTTGTGGTCATGACCAACTACTTTGGGTATGTGGAACAAAAAACTAGCTTTTTGGTTCCTAGCTTAAGTTTATCTTTGGAATTGAACCTCAACATAAGGGTCTGGGTGTGAAACCGCATCTTGCTTCAGTAATCAGGTATCGTGGGAGTTCTCCTGCCTAGTCTGAAGCCAATCTACACTGCTTTTGCAAATTAGAGTATAAAAATTTACTTCAATAAGATGATTTAGCCGTATAGTTGTGCTACTATGACAAGTGACAAATTTTAGAAAGTTAAGTAGAGATTCTTTGTTTTTTAATTGCATTGTAGTCTGGTGCCATATCTCTTCTTCTTGAAAGGGAAAGGTGTTCGGTTCAAGTAACAAACAAAATCAGTCTGATCTCATGAATAAAAATTGGTCCAACGAATGATAATAAGATAGATTTCTATGCTATTATAATTTTAATTGACCATCTGCTCTCAAGGGAATCGCATCATGGTAAACAACTGTGAGTCCACTTTTATTCCAATCAAGGCAAGGGTGTAGCAATTCTGTTAGAGTAGAGTTAAGCCAGGTTGGCCTGTGACTTTGTGAACCCACTTTTGTTTTTCCCTCCATGCAATAATAGAATAGCTTTCACCCAATTTTGAGCAACGTAACTCCAATACATTTGCTAATGGAGGAGCCAAAAGTGCATATATATATATATATATATATATATATATAAAGTTGCATCGGTGGCCTCTTCTAGAGCCACTTGTTGAGCATATTTTCAAAAACTGACCGTTGGATTTGATGTTCCTTTTATGTATATCATGTCTGCCAAAAATCACAGTGATCCAACGGTTGGTTTCTTAAAAAACTGATTGTGAAAAAAGGGTGACATTTTAAAGAACAAAAAAGCCACAGTTTTTTAAAGTTACATTTTTCAAAAACCAACCGTTGGATTATTATGCATAACTACTAAAATCATTATGATTTTTTGCAGGCATGATATACATGAAAGGAGCATCAAATCCAACGGTCAGTTTTCGAAAATATGCTCAACAAGTGGCTCTAAAAGAGGCCACGTGATGCATCATTGTGCACCTTATAATAGCAGCTCTCATATATATATATATATATGATAAAAGTCCAATGCATTAGCTCAAGGGAGAGGCAAAGGTATTCTTTAGATAAAAGTTCAAACTTGCATGCTCCAATGCATTAGCCAAACATTCCTCCAAATTTTGGCTTAGCCAAAAGTTTAACAAAATTTGGCTAAACTTTTGGCTCTAGCAATTTATCTCCAAGACACAAAAAAAATACATGGGAAATTATGCTTGGTTGTAAGGAAAGAGAGATAGAAAGAAAAAAAAAAATTAAAAAATAGCTTTTATGCATTGAGCACCTCTAGCTAGCCAAATGACTAGCCATTTTTACAATAACTAGCCAAAAAATAGTTTTGAAGGACCAAAAATGACTTTTAGCATTGGTGATGCTCACCTCGCCCTACACTTCTTGCATTGGGTGCCAATAGTGCCATCCTAACAGTTGTCATTAAAGCCTAGAAGGTCAATCATGCCATTCACGACCCATGAACTCATCTTTGAACATGTTTTGTGACAAATCAAGCATCATTTTTTTTTTTTGAGTTAAATCATTTTATTTATTTGGGGACTTCTACTGCATTCGATCTGTTCCATTTTCGTTTTGACAGTAGCAAAATTTCCATGTTGTTTCTTCACTTTCATAATTACTGTAACAAAAAAGAAATCATAACTTATTCATGATTTTATAGTATTAATAGAATGAAAATGGGAGGCTCATGCACGTTCTCTTATTGAATCATTGTTTATCAATGGGAGTATTTGGACAGAATTTTGAGATATTGGTGTGAGCTAAATAAAGGAATCAAGAAAGATTAGGGTTATTTATAGAAGTATTTATAGTTCGATTTCGTCCTTTTATGCCAAACTGACTAATCGGGTTTGATTATCATGCGAACCAAAGCCCCAAAAAATACATTAATTTGGTGGTATGATTATGAGTTTGGTTCGGTCGGTAGTATTCGGTTACCAGCCACAATCAAGAAAAAACAACCAAATATATATATTTGGTTAAGCAACGAGGTGTCCGAGCTGTCAAAATCCGACTAATCCCCGCTTTCCACACAAGGCCACTGCTCCATGGAGTCGTATAACGCCCGGACTACTAGTCTTGGCTGGTGGTTGGCCAAGAGAATTTGGCTGGTTTCGAATCCGGGATGTTTGGATTCAAACGCTGGATGTCTGGATTTACCGCTCATCCTTTGCCGCCAGGCCAACCCTTATTGGTTGAAGGAAAGAATATTTGGGATGCCTTTGGTACAAAATTTTTCTTATTTGGGACTTAAGGTCAAATTCTTCATAAATTTATTATTTTATAAGTCAATGTTTCATGGGGGGAACTTTTGTCTTGGATTTGTTGTTGAAGACAATCGCACAAAATTAGGAAATAAATAATTGTATTTTGACTTTGATAATTTGTTTCCTTTCTTGTATAAATCAGAGCTATTTTATAGGCATTAGACTAGGATCTAATTCTATTCCTTTGTGTATAACTATGTATCACCACTGATGAATGAATATCAAGAAATCATTTTACCAAATATTTTCTTGTTATGGTATGAGAGCCCTAGGTTTTCTAAGCCTAGTCTCCACTTCTTTTAAAGCGTCAATGGCTGACGACAGCAACTCAAAGAAGCCAACTCAATCGAGCATGGCATCCAAATTCGATAACCCCAATAACCCACTGTATCTTCACCATTCAGATCAGCCAGGGTTAGTCCTCGTACCACAACTTCTCGCTGAAGAGAACTATAGCACATGGAACCACTCCATGACTATGGCTCTATCGGTAAAGAACAAATATGGCTTTGTCGATGGATCGATGAAGCGACCATGCAATAATGCGGGTGATGAATTGCAGCAGTGGATTCGTTGTGACAACCTGGTCAAAACTTGGTTACTGAGTTCGATTTCCAGGGAGATTACTGCCAGCGTGTTCTATTGTGATGGAGCACAAACAGTTTGGAAAAAATTGTTTGAGCGGCTTTCTCAGGTAAACAATGTCCAACTCTTTCATATTGAGAATGAGATACATGATTGTGTTCAAGGGACCGTGTTTGTAGGTTCCTACTTTACCAGACTCAAAGTGCTATGGGATGAGAGAGATGTCATTTGCCCCATCTCAAACTGTAGTTGTGAAACTATGAAGGATGAGTTGTCTTATCGAGAAACATAGAAAACAATCAAGTTTCTCATGGGATTAGCAGAATCCTTTGACATGGTTAGGGGGCAGATTTTGATGATGGATCCTTTGCCCAAGGTCAGCAAGGTCTTGTACTTAGACATGAACAACAGCGTGATGTATCGGCTGGAAAGAGCACAACCTAGCCTGAGGCAGCAGCCTTTGCAGTCAATGATTTGTATAAGAAAAGTGGCAATCACAAGTGTGGAAAATGTAACAGAGAGGGTCATAGCACTGAAAATTGTCAGGCACATTTGAAGTGTACTTATTGTGGTTGGAAGGGTCACACGATCAAATTCTGTCGAAAACTCAAGAAATCAGAGTTTGATAAGCGATCCCAACAACAAAATGAGAAGAAGGTGATTTCCTTTCCTTTTACTCAAGAGTAGTGCCGACAAATCTTGAACATGCTCAATAAAACCAAGTCTTCCATGGCAAATCATGTTGGTAATACCTCAACTGATGATGAACTTTCAGGTAAGGCTTTCTGTTTTTATTCTCAAGGTAAGAAAGCCACATGGATCCTTGTCCAAAGGTATTGTTCATCAAACTAGTTGTGTTGACACCCCCACAACAAAACAGGGTGGTTGAACGCAAACATAGACATTTATTAAACATGGCCCGAGCTTTGCTTTTCCAAGCCCATCTTCCGAAAAGGTTATTGGGGGATGCCATTCTAATTACAACATACCTTATAAATCGTACACTTACACCACTTTTGCGGGATAAGACACCTTATGAGAGACTATTTAATATTAAACCCAACTACTCACATTTATGAGTATTTGGTTGTTTATGTTTTGCTTCCACTCATGCTCAAAAACCATCTAAATTTGATGTGCGTGCAACCTGTTGCATTTTTCTTGGTTACCTATATGGGAAAAAGGGATATAAAATATATGATCTTGAACTTGGCAAGGTGTCTGTCTCTTGAGATCTTACATTTTTCGAAAGTGAATTTCCTTTCAAACACATTTCCGCTACCAGTGAGAGCCCCATCATATCTACTCCTGTCAATTACCATTTTGATGATGACCCTATCATTCAAACCTCCGAGACGCCAACATCCATTGCACCAGCAAATAATAAACTTATAAATAATGACATGCCTCTTACTAGTCCAACACCTCTTCCACTTGGCAAGAAACCCATAGGATGTAAATGGGTCTACAAGATAAAGCTCAAACCTGATGGAACCATTGAGCGTTACAAAGCTCATTTGGTTGCTAAGGGTTATAACCAGATTGAAGGAATAGATTATCAAAAGAAATTTGCTCCCGTTGCCAAACTAGTCATTGTTCGGGTCCTACCCAGCATTTCTGCTATTCAAAATTGGCATCTTCACCAACTTGACGTAAACAATGCGTTCTTGCATGGTGATCTTGATGAAGATGTGTACATGTAGCTCTTGGATTCGGATGAAAGAGGGAGTCTCAAGTGTGTAAACTCAACAAGTTATTATATGGCTTGAAACAAGCTTCTAGGCAATGGTTTTTGAATCTTTCATCTACTTTTAAAGCTATTGGTTTTCACCAATCAAAAGCAGATTATTCATTATTCGTCCGATCCCATGAAGGTAGTTTAACGGCAATTCTTGCATATGTTGATGATTTGATTTTGGCAGGCAACAATCTACAACATATTGAGAATACAAAACAGTTTTTATCCAATAAATTCAAGCTTAAGGACCTTAGCCAACTCAAATACTTCTTGGGCATAGAAGTGGCAGAGTCTTCAAAGGGCATTTCTCTATCACAAAGGAAGTACACATTGGAGATATTAGAAGATACTGGGTTCCTAGGAGTTAAACCAGCGAGGTTTCCAATGGACCAAAACTTGGCTCTTACACAATCCGTTGGAGACCTTCAGCATGATCCTTCATCATATAGGCACCTTGTGGGAAGATTGATTTACCTTACCATCACTAGACCAGATTTGGTCTATACAGTCCATGTTTTGAGTCAATTTATGGACAAACCACGTATACCTTATCTTGAAGCAGCACACAGAGTTCTTAGATACTTAAAGCAAACACCAGGACAAGGTATTCTACTATCCTCCACGAGTACACTACAATTAAAAGCATTTTGTGATGTGGATTGGGCTCGCTGCAAAGATACAAGAAGGTCAATAACAGGGTACTGTGTATTCCTTGGGCAATCACCCATTTCTTGGAAAACGAATAAGCAAACAACAGTGGCTCGATCAACCGTTAAAGCAGAATATCGCTTTATGGCCAGAATATGTTGCGAAATTACTTGGTTGAAAAATGTTTTGAAGGATTTGGAAATTAAACATGATCAGCCAGTTGCCTTGTTTTGTGACAATCAGGCTGCTCTACATATTGCTTCAAACCCGGTATTTCATGAACGAACGAAACACATCAAAATTGATTGTTGCTTAGTTCGTGAAAAGATTCAGGAGGGGTTAATCAAAACAAAACATGTATGAACCATTGACCAAATTGCAGATTTATTCACCAAGGCATTGAGTTCGTGACAATTTGATGTGCTACTTGACAAGTTGGGTGTAATTAATATACACTCCAACTTGAGGGGGAGTGTTGAAGACAATCGCACAAAATTAAGAAGTAAATAATTGTATTTTAACCTTGTTAATTAGTTTCCTTTTTTGTATAAATCAGAGCTATTTTATAAGCATTAGACTAGGATCTAATTCTATTCCTTTGTATATATTTATCACCATTGATGAATGAATATCAAGAAATCATTTTACCAAATATTCTCTTATTATTTGTGGTCTAAAATTCTAATATCAAGTACCAATGGGTAAAGGGAAAAAAAGAAAAAGAAACCAGACATTTTGATGTTCCGATTCTAACTCCAACAATTTTCATCGAACTCCGAGCTCATACACTTTCAGCAACTATGGACCCGTTTGACATTATCTTTTCATAAAATTATTTTATTCCTCAAAATTTCTCATGATTTAAGAGATGGAATGGAAATCACTTTTAAACTACTTGATTTGAAATGTGATGGGATGGTTACAAAATTTTTATATTAAAATTATGGGTAAACAACACTTTAGTACCTCGAACTTGGGGGATAATTTCAATTTAGGATTTAAACTTTTAATTAGGTCAATTAAGGACAAATTTTCTAAAACATGTTTCAATGTAGGACAATATGTCACGGTCGTCAATTAAACTAACGGAATATGATACTTTAGTATTCAGCTGTAGGAAACCGAATATGATACTTTAGTATTCAACTGTAGGAAACCAAATATCATTACACATATTCAGCTGTAGGAAACCGAATGTGGTCTTTTGTGTGTGTGTGTGTGTGTGTGTGTTAGGTCCTCTACTTAATTCTATTAGATGCACTATATACAAATCAAATGTAGTTTGCAGTATTCCCAAAGCTAATACCGAGTATGTAAGTTTACTATTCGGCAATTATATATGGTTTTGTATATAGTGCTTCTAATAAAATTAAGTAAAGGACCTAACACAACAAAATAAAGAAAAAAAAAAAAAGAGACCGCATTCGGTTTATGTGACGTCCCAACTTGACATCAGTATAGACCCTTCCGGATAGGTCGACACGTGTCAAGATGGAAGTACAAACTATTCTGTCCATCCATATTTCCTCATAAAAGACAAAGAATATATATTTAACAATATGAAATGACATGTACATACAGTATGTCACAAACGCTTTACATAAAATAATAATACAAATCATAATAATGCCAACAACACTGGCAAGTGGACTCTGCCGCATACAATGACGAATCCCTATATATATACAGTCATGATAATATAAGGTCGGCCTTACGCAAAGTTGCCTAAGGTCGGCTCCATATGGTTAATTTTAGATTGCAGTTCGTAAAATTGACCGTTGGATTAGATGCCCCTCCTTTGTATGTCATGCTTGCAAAAAATCATAGTGATTTGACGGTTGGTTTTTGAAATAACTGCTGTTAAAAAAATGATGATATTTTGAAGAACAAATAAGTTACATATCTTCACAATGACATATTTCAAAAACCAACCATCAGATCACTGTGATTTTTTGCAGGCATGACATACAGAGGAAGGGCATCTAATCCAACGGTTAGTTTTATGAACTGTCACATAAAATTAGCCATATATAGCCGACCTTAAGCAACTTTGCGTAAGGCCAGCCTTATATTATCATGACTATATATATATATATATATATATATATATATAATACATATCAAGTAATAATGCAGAAGTCTACCATGAAGCTATCCAAACAACCCTCAAGCCGAGGATTAAGCCAAGCCAAAATACACTTCAAGTTAACCTGCAATCTGTTGCATAAAAGCAGGAATTAGCTTCTACTTGCTCAATAAGAATAATATAACCTTTACCACTTAATAATAATATCGGGATACATGGAATATGTAAATAACATAGTTTTCTCATAACTGTTATAAAATAATATATAGGTATGATTCCAAACCTATGTGGACTTTTAGTGAAAACCATAACCAATTCCATGTTCATCAAACCATTCTATTAGTTCAAAATGCTTTTGTATTTCGTAATTCATTTCCATCCAAATCAAAATCCCATTTAAAAAACACCATTGGACCAATTTCATATTCTTCAAAAACCATTGGCTCTAGAGAGTATTACAAAAACTTCTTCTTAGGCTAACAAGCCCCCAGTGCTCAACACTGTAATCTAATCATATCAGGTTCTTCCTCGAGGGTAAGCCACTTGCATTTGCTATTAACTTCGGGTCCGCTCATAAGCTCCACACATGACACAAGGTCCTTATTTTTTTAACTTCAGGTCCGTTCAAAGGCTCCACCCAGGACCACAGGCCCTTTCCCTAAATACTAACTGAGACAACATATATTTTTCATGCATTTCATTGCATAATAATATCACATTTGCCAATCAGGCATAAATCATTTCGAAAGGCATATAAGTACAATTGTCAAAATATCATTTCATAATATGCGTATTCCGCAAATATGAATTCAAGAAATAAATTTCATATGCCATCACCAAATCCATATAAACCAATTCACAAGGCAAGTCACCTTTCCAAAATACATTCATGTACCATTGATTAAAAGTATCATTTCAGTTTCACAGCATTCAGTTTAATAAAAATTGAGGGAATAGCCATTTAAAATATCTTTTAATCTTTCTCATTTATAAATCAGTTCATAAAATCGGGCATATGATTTATAAAACCAAATATCTCAATTGTATTTATATAAACAGTGTCAATATATGTCATTTTTATATTTTCTTTGAAATAATGAAATAAAGAGCTCATTCCTATGTTTATGAATACATATATTCAGTACCAAAAATAGTTTATCCAGCAATGGAAATAAGTTCTTGAAACCTTTCAATACTATGCCTTGGTTTTCATTTTAAAGACGTGCCACACAGTTCAACAGTTTACAAATCAGTATATTTCATGCATCCATTTCTCAATATAATAAACAGTGAGATTTAAAATGACATATAAGTTATATCATTTGTAAAGCATTCGAAAATATCTCATCATTATCAATAGTACAAGGTTACGTATTCCTACCTCAATACTATGGTGTTCCAACCCATATGGCTTTACGAGTCTCCCAAATGCAATGCTAATGCAATCCCATAAACAAAGATCCTTCCAAGAATTCTCAAAATCTGAGAAACATATAATAGCGATGTAAAAAGAAAATCAAAAGAAAGTGTAGGATCTAAAATCCCAAAATAAAATAACTCGGACTCTTAAGCGGTCTAAACCCAACTTTAAATACCCAAATCCTCATAATTTTTATAAAATCAATTCTTTATGATTTTTAACTATTTTCTAAGACTCATAAATTTATCAAAATTTAGTACATACTGTCTACATGAGTTTTTATGGAATTTATCAAATTTTATTAGTTTAAAAAAATCATACCAAATTAATCAAAATACAATAAGGTTGTATGGTAAGCCTTATGGTGCACTTTCATGAAGCTCCATAATTTTCTAGGTTCTTTCTCGCATCTCGAACAATAATTTTTGCACCCATTTATATCAACTTGATTTGATAGGATTTTTAAAAATAATTCCAAGTCAAAATGATAGCCATAAGTGCTAATTTGCAAATGAGGGTGTATGGTCGACTATGCACCTTCACAGCATAGAATCATGCTTCTCACTCACGTACTTGGCGCATTATCTTTTTGGCCAACTTCGCATACTTATATCCCATTCGTTTTTCATCTGATTTGGATGATTCAAGATGTTACAGAATCAATGTGAAACAAGCTTTCAAACTATTATGGTGGTGTACAACACCTCCTATCCGAACATATCTAAAAATGGTGCCAAAGTAGACTAGTTAATAAAATTTTTCCAATTTTTTGGCAAACTTCTCTCTTCAATATCTTACTCATCCGTGAGTCTTTTTCCATGATTCTTGTCTCTAAAAATCTCTAAATTCATCAAGCTTTACAATATATTCAAATTTCATAATTTTTGGACATATACATAATTTATTACGAATTTTCAAAGTTTTAGACATAAAACCCACATAATCCCAAATGTGAAAATTAAGCTTAAACACATGAAGTTTATCAATTAAACTCATGCATCTGAAATCAAAAATCCGAAAACCCAAGTATAAAACCCATGCGCTACAGAACTCACATGAAAGTTTTGAAGTTTCAAAATTCAGATAAAATACATCCTTAAACTGGAAATACAAAGAGAAAAAGAAAGAAATTTGAAGTATACAAGAATTACCTTGCAAAAGCATTGCTGCAGCTAACTCTGCGACTCTTTAAAATCTGAAATTTGTTTGTGAAGATTTGAGGGAGCTGCCTATGGTTTATATAGGGAAGGTTTGGGAAATGGGGAGAATTGTTTGATTTTCCTCAATCAGCCGATAATCAAAGGGGTCGGTTCGTCAGCATTCAGAAAATCTTCCGACAAATCCACCAGCGCTGAAAGTCATTTGTCTTATTGAGAAATTTGATTTTCTCAAATTGCAACCTTACCCAAAGTTTCCCAATTTTATAAAAACAACCCACAAATTTTTAAATTTTACAAAAACACCCCAAAATAAAATAAAATAAAATGACAAAATTTTTTAGGTTATTACAGTTTCCTACAGCTGAATATGTGTAATGATATTTGGTTTCCTACAGCTGAATACTAAAGTATCATATTCGGATGTACCAGTCCGAATGCGAACACACACACACACACACACACACACACACACACATATATATATATATATATATATTCTATTTTCCAATCAAAATAGGGGTTTTTTTTTTCATAAAACCATTATACTATAATGGTTATAAAACGCTACTTTTCATATTTTGAAGCAAATTTATTCCAAATATAATGTTTACCAATAATATACAAACAAACCTAAAACGAAAGTGTTGAGGGTGATGAAGAAGAAGGTGATGGAGAAGAAGATGATAGAGTGAACCCTATTCTTGGGTTTGGCTTGCCGAAGGTGAAGGTTAGTTCAATTTTTTTTTCTTTGTTTTAATTCAATTAATGAGTTATTTGGATTGCAAAAAAAATTGTGTCTTGTATTTAGAATTGGGCATTTACGTCATTTAAAATTTTTTGTTTTCTATACTGATGGGTTGCCTAAAAAATTAGTGGGCTGTAGTTAAAAAATGATAAAATAGACCAAAAAATATTTTAAATGGGCTGCCTTAAATAAAATGGTGTGCTGTATATAGCCCCACCCTAAAAGTTTAAGCTCTTGATTAAAATTATACTCAAAGTTTGATGCACTAAAATGTAATTAACCCTACAATAAATATTTACTGAATCAATTTTAATAGGAAGATTTCGATATGGAAACGAGCTAAGGTTGAAAAGGCCAGGGTGTAGACAAATGCGTATATATACATACAATTCCCCTAGCGAAGGGGAGCTTAATTTCTTGGTCGTTAAGCGCTCTACATTTCTCGCCGAACGTTGAAACCTCACTCACCTCACCGTCCATTTCATCCCCTCTTTATAAAAGTACACACATCTATACGTACATATGTATATGCCTACACCTCTCTCATTCTCTTTCTACACTCAATTTTGTTGGGTGGTTCAGAGATTTCTGACACATCCCGATTCTCCCGCGAGTTTTAAGTAGCGAAATCTCAGCTTGGCCCTTCATCCGATGTAAACTAACCATCCTGCGCATCTCTCCTTTTCCTCTGCCATTGCTTCCTTTCGTTCTCTTTGCTTGCCTGTAATATTCTCTTTTACCTGAATTCATCACCATCGTCTCAGTTTTTTTTTTAAATTTACATTATGTTTTTCTAATTCTCTTATTCATTTTCCCATCTGGGTATCTTTTTGTTTCTCCGGGTAATAATCTTAAGTTTGTTTCGATTTAGTTTATTTTGTTTTAGTACACAGATTAGGGTTTCATTCTTTCAAAAGGGTTGGAATCTTCAAGTGGGTACGATAGAATTTTGTTTATTTATGATCCTGAGTGTATTTTCTATCTGGGTACTAGAAATGAGTTCATTTTTTTTTCGTGGGTTTTAAGCTTATCAATCATATCGTATAGAATCAAAGGAATAACATTAATTGGTGTCCGACAATTTCATCATTTTTTTTATGAACCTATATTTGATCACTTCATACTCTCCCTCTCTTCTTCTCCCTCTCTTCTTCTCCCTCTCTCTCTCTCTCTCTCTCTCTCTCTCTCTC
>JAESVK010000803.1:94796-105940 GCA_017140935.1 Hamamelis virginiana | reverse complement strand
AAAACAAAAAAACAAAAACTTTTGGTTTGAGAGTTTGATTAAGTTTCAATTGAAGAAGTATATATTTGGAAAATTAAAGTAAGTTATTCGTGAGTTTATGACAAGAATAATGCAATTTTTGGCTAAATTCACGGTTCAATTGGAGAAGTATATTTTTGCAAAATTCACGTCTCTAAGGGTAGCAGATAATTCAGCATATTAGGCAGGGTATTGAAGGCTTAGGGGGTTTGCTTATTGATTTGCAGGATGGGAAGGGTTAAGCTAAAGATAAAGAGATTGGAGAGTACTAGCAACCGGCAAGTGACCTATTCAAAACGGAGAAGTGGGATCTTGAAGAAAGCTAAGGAATTATCCATATTATGTGATATAGACATTATCCTTCTCATGTTCTCTCCAACTGGAAGGCCCACGTTATTCCATGGAGCACGAAGGTACTTTCAGTGTCAACTTATTAGGCGTCGTGTGTTCTGTAATTAGTATCAAATTGAGTTGCTATTTAAGATTCCTCGATGATTGGCATGTCTGTTACTTCTTGGCACTAAACGTATTATAAAATCACTGCCTTATTCATTATATAATTCTTTATGGTGCTTTGAATTGCTCACGCAACTCAAATAGAGATGGATATATAGCTTTGTCTCCATTTTGGGGAGTTGGAATGGCCGATACCTTGTCTTTATCTCAAAACATTACACTTCTGTCTGTGTACATAAGTCATATATTTTTTTTGATGGATAAAACCAGTTCATTTTAGCAGGGATTGTAGCAATGTTTTGAGAGAAAAATGCTACAGTTTCTTGCTCAAACGTCTCTTAAAAAATTATAATTCATTCCAGTTAGACATTTTAAGAAGTGTTGCAGTTAGCTTAGGCAGCTTGGTAGATAAAGTTTTCTAATCTTGTCCCGTGTTGTGGAACACTGTTGGAACTTTTGGGTTGTGTTTCAAAGATCAGAAAATTAGGAAATAAAATGTGTTGAAATAAATCGGAAGCACAGGAAACAGATGAAAATAGCATATGCAAGTGTAATGAGATATATATCTTATGATCTTATTATGAAAAACTTTGTCGAAGCCATTCATTTCGTCAAATCTAACATTGGAATCTTGTAAATGACCATCGATAGTGGCGGAGCCAGGAATTTAATCTAGGGGAGCGGTTTTTAGTTGGTCACTTGGTTGTTAATGCTTTATCACTACTCTATAAATAAAAGAACTCAATTGACTACAATCATTTATAAATTTCATCTTTTTAATTAACAATAACTATCAATTTTGAACCAAAAAGAAATATTAGGAATGGCTGTTGCGAGTCTTGTGAATGGTAAGACAAAGGGGGTGGGGGGGCAGACCTAGGAATTTTTTTTTTTTTGTTTGGGGGGGGGGGGGGGGGGGGGGGTGGTAAGCTATAGAAAAAAAATATAATAACAGTATATAACTTGTATAAAAAATAAACATTTTTTTTTTTTTGGTGGGGAGGGGCCAGTGAGGCCCTTGACCATCAGCACCTGAAGTCATGAACTCTAATAATGCTTGTCTATTGGAAAGAATGCTTGTATATGTATAAGCCTAGTTTTGTATATCCATACTATATATGGTCTGTCAGTGCACCGTTCAAATATTAAGTGCCTATTTATAACTTTCAATGTCCAAGCTTTTAAAATGATTCACCTTCAATGGCAAGTTCGCCGAGTGCCTCATAATTATATATGTAGTTAATATTCATTTGATGTAGAAGAGAAGATAAAATCTAACGGTGTCAGACTCTAAGTAATATGACATAATAAAAAGAAAATGACATGAAGGCTATAATGGGTTTTATATGTTGAAGAGGCTGAAATGTGGTTTATAGTATTTCCTGATGTAGTGCATTTCTCTGCTCTTTCAGCAACATTGATGAGGTTATTGCAAAGTTTGCTCAATTAACTCCACAGGAAAGAGCAAAAAGGTTTGATAAAACTCATACTGAAACAATGACCCTTGTCATTTGCTAGTTTTTGTGAACTTCGAACCGCATTTCCACTAAATGATTTTCCTTTTTTTTTTTTTTTTTTTTGGCCATGTAGGAAACTGGAGAGCCTTGAAGTAAGATTAATATTCATCACCCATCCTTTAAATATGACTTTTTGTTATGTTGCTTTTCTTGCATCAAGTGAAGATTGAATCACCATCACTCAATATGCATACAATTATAAAATCATATTGGTGTTCTCTTTGAGAATATAGGCACTGAAGAAGACCTTCAAGAAGTTGGACCATGATGTAAATATACAAGACTTTTTGGGGGCAAGGTATGAAATTATCTTGGTCAGGTTTATACCATTCTGTTTGAGTAAAACCTTAAGAAAGATCTGAATTGCCCTTTTGTTTTTTCTTGCAGCAATCAAACAGTTGAGGTGTGCATCGTTAACCAGCATTATCAACATCCTTTATTATGAGTTTCTAAAGTTATTACTCATGTCAATAACACACTGTTATAAATTGCTATGGGCAGGAATTGACAAACCAAGTGAGGTTACTGCAAGTTCAACTTACAGAAGTGCATAAGAGACTGAGGTGCACCTTACGAGCTTTAAGTTGTTGAAGTATTGCGCTTTCCATTCTGGTCTTGTGGATCATGACATTAGCATGAGATGACTATGCACTTAAAGCTTGCTGCTGTTATACTGTATAATTAGGAGCTATCTGTCTCTTCTTATTCCCATTTTTTTATTTTGGCTTCCTAAAGCTAAACATAGTATTGTGATTAGAGCAATGATGGCTCTCATCAATTTTCAGCTTGTCTTGTATGTGGTAGTAAAGCTCTATGAACTAGACTCATAACTGTCATAAAACATTTTCTTCCCTTACATTTTATATTGTCCATTCTTCATCTTTTGTCAAAATCAATGTGTTTGTGTAGTTGTCTCACTCTCGTGTTTGGATAATTCCCTTGTGTGTTTGCATACTTCTTTTAGGAAGGAAACTAGATGCAGAGTCAGGATTGGTTAGACTGAAGTGAAGGGACTGGACTGGTGTCATATAATTAATAGCAATTATTCAAGTAAATGATGGCAATAGCAAAGAAAATGTAGTTGTTCATGCTTTTTTTTTTCTTTATTTATTTATTTATTTATTTTTTTGTCCTTATCATCTACACTTTGAGTTCAGTTCTAAATGCCCTTCGTATCGATATTGTCTTCAGTACCTAGTAACGAACTTTTTATACGTGCTATCGCATGGTCAAATGTTTGTGTATATAAATATCTATGAATTAGCACTACCATGCATATTTATCGCCATAATATAATAATTTTTACGTGAATCTGCATTCCATCAGCTATTGGAGTAATCTGGATAAGATCGACAATGTAGAACATCTTAGGCAGATGGAAGATTCGCTGAGGGAATCACTTAATCGAACCCGTGTACATAAGGTATGATATTAGTTCCTGTGATAGGAGCCATATGATGAAGTTTAACCTTTTCATTGGTATTGCTGGCTTGGCCTTTTTCCATTCAAATAAACCTTGTGAATATATAAAGCAGTACCTCAAGTTTAAGATCAAAACATAGTATGACGTGTAATATGATTTATGTCTTCTTTTGAGGTACCATTGTTAATTCTGGTATTTTCGTAAGCATTACATCCAAGGGTAGTGGGTGTACACTTGTCTGACCACATGCTAAAAGCAGAGGGCTGAAACTTAACTGATCTACCTACCTCAAGACCTCTTGATGAGTGATCATATTAATAAAAAATTCTTAATATTCTGACATTGTCTACTTTCTCTTGGCAGGAAAATCTCAGAAAGCACCAATTTATGTCACTAGAATGCAGTAGCCAGGTAATGAATTGTTTCCCCAGTGCATAACTCTCTCTCTCTCTCTCTCTCTCATGTGAGGAAAATCTCATACAGACTAATCTTTCCTCACAGTTCCAGAATGGGATGCATTTACCCTTGATAATTGGCGGCGTGCAAGAAGCCCAACCCCTATCATGGCTTCCTACTAATGAGAATCAACATATGATATTACCTGAGGCTCCAAACTTTCTGTCTCAGAGGTGAGTGGACTGCTAATATAGAACTTACTTTGAATCTACAGTCCTAAAACTTTGTCCTGTCTCAATGTATATATTGTCCTCTAATTCATCAATATTTATTACTTAAATTGGTTAATATTGATTTTAAGTTTCAAGTATATTTGTTGACATACTAACATCTAGTTGAATATTAATTTTTGATTTTTGAACTGCTCAATAGATGACGTTTTCCTTTTTGCCCCCGCCCCCCCTTCCCCCCACTTTTTCTCCTTCCTATAGAGATATGGAGTGCTCCACAGATGCCTCCTTTTCAGGCTACGCTAGCTTTTTTAACACTGGCAAACAATCAGAGATTGACAATACAGGGCAAGTTGATAATACGGGACAAAATGGTGGTGTTTTGAATGAGTTGGATGGCACTGGATGCTTGAGACTACAACTAAATGACCAATATTCATATGCCCCTTACAGTAGACTTAATTTGCCAGATGAGACGAAATTGAAGCCTGAGACAGAAATGAACTTACAACAAATTCCCATGGATTTTCAAGTTAATAGCAACTTTGAACTGCCCAGACATATGTATGACAATCAGCATCAAACTTGGATTCCTGCATCTGGGCCTTGCCCCATTGCTATGTTTGATGTAAACTCATACCCCCAGGTGAGCATTCTTTATAGTTCATACCATTCATTCTAATTTTCACAACTCTTGTAAGATTTCAAATTAATGACTTGGTTAGCAATTTCATAATTTGTGTTCCTTCACCCCATATGAATTGAGTTGGATTGTGTTTATTGGTGCAATTTTAGGATGATTAGTATCCAAAAAAGGGGGAAGGAGAACAAAAAAAAAAAAAAGAAAAAAGAAAGGCCATTCTTAAACTTTTTTGGCTTCTATTGACTTTTCTTCCAATATTGTGCTTCACTTTTTAGCCTCCTTGGTTTGACTGCATTTCTTCTTTATAATCATGTTAGCCATTGATTATAAGTGTTGAACTATGCATCAGTTTCTTGCCATTTGAACATTCAAGATCGATGCTGATGGTCAAATTGTAGTTCATAAATTATCAGTCGCCGTGATAGGTCCTTCAGAATATTCTTTAACTATGGACAGTCTTGTTTATATTTTAGGCCAAAGTCGGGGAGTGAATTCTGAAACTACTTATGAGTTGGAACAGGCTATTGTCTGTTAGTCATGTACTGTAATGATGTTATTGTCTGTTAATCGTGTGTAATTGGGTCAAGAGCTATCTGCTCAACTATCAAATACTCTGCTCAACTTATCGGATTCATGAATATATTCCTATTAAGTACTTTCTGTTTACTTTTGTTAAGCTAGCTGGCTCTGCTTCCCTTTTATGTAATTATCTTCATTGTTACTTGCAGCAACCAAACTGACCGACTCGAGTCACATTTTTGTTCTTTGTATGGCCGAGGATGGTATGTGGAAGACTGGTTGGTTTGCATCACGCCTACAACTTTGCTTGGACTTTCCATTTAATGCATAAAGGGAAATATTTCTCTGCATAACTACCGGATGTAGTCTGATATATCATGACGAATGCTCTGTGAACTCAAGTGAGTCCATTGATCATTTCAGCCACCAAACATGTTTAGCTGTATAGTATTAAAATATATAAGCTCACAGTTGTAATTATCTCCATTTTGTTTTCTTCACACCTTGTAACTGGAAAGGGGTAACCCAAGGCTGTATATTAAACTCTCTCTTTTTTTTTCAACCCTTTTTTTTTATAAATACAAGTAATTTGCACATATTCTCAGTTTCAATGAGTGTCATATAGATATTTTTGTTTTTTTATTTTCCAAGAAGTTGGTGCTGACTCTTGCTTGAGAAAATGAATTATTTGACTCGAAATAAATGATGTAATAGAAGTAGATTGAATGATAGAAAAAGTAATGCCAACTTAATTCCCCTGTACATTGAAGGTTTTTAGTTTACATTGAAGCTCAAATCTCAATCTTTAAAGCCATACCATTCACTCATGGTTACAAAATATAAAACGACACAGCTTCTCCATTACATCTTCAATGATCTTAATAATTAAACCCGAATGTTTGGATAATGGTGTTGTGCCATGGGTCTGACAGGTGCTGCAACAGGTTGTCAAATGGTCCTTTTCCTGTCACATTGTGTTGAACCACAAATCCCAGGAAAGCCAACATTGCCAATCTCCCTGCAAATCAAACACCACAAAATTAGCATTCTTAGACATTTATGCTATGTTTGGTTTTGGAAAGGAAAATTCTGAGATTCCCATATACAGGAATTAATTCAATTAAGAATGGATCTGTGGGCTAAAAGAGTAAAAAGGAAAATGATGGGTTTTGTTTTTCAAGGTATTTTAAAACTTTTTCGAGATTCAAAACAGAGGCTTTACCGTTGGCGAGCTCCTTCTCCTTGGCTTCTTCGGTGGGGGCGAAATTGAGGGGATTGAAGATGCTGCCGGGATAGCCACACTCATGTGGAGGCAAGCTATATTGCTTGAAGATGGGGTCTTGATTGACGCATCCTGGGTTCTTAATGTCTTGCCACCTTCTGATCTCGACGTAGTGGAACAAGATGAACTCAATCACAAACAGTGTGGATGATGAGGCAAAGTACTCGGCTTTTCCGGCATCGTACCATTTAGGAACATCGATGATTCCGATCGATGTGAACACTTCCGGCAGTAGCATTCCGGCAACACCCAACATGGCCCACCGACTATTCACAAGCTCGGCTTGAATAAACCACTTCAAGTTCTCGGGGTCCTCCGCAAGTCCCAGTGGATCGAACCCATTGTCACCGGGAAGACTGCATCAACCAACAAACAGTTTTTCCATGATTATATAATTCAAATTTGAATTGATGACATTCCAAGCTAATTCTGATTTGGCTTGAGATGGGTCTAATTCGAACTTGATCATAAGATAACTGAATCAAATCCGTACTTTATTTCGAGTACATTAATTTGTTGTTCTAAGCTCCGATAGAGTAAATCATTGTTAACACAATAAGCTAATTAATACTTTAAACAATAATGTTATTCCAACAGTCTATTTCACTAATGTATCTCTGTCCATCCTAGACGGCATATAGGTTGATAGTTCATCTCAATAAAAATAATTTTGTTATTTTTTAAATATTATAAAGTGTTAAGTTTTCATCATAAAAGTCTAAGCTATTATATGAAAGAGCAATACTAGGAGTCTCGCACACATTCCCGTTTCCATTTCCTGTTCAACTGTGAAAATATTGGACATAGTGAAAACGTCCAACATTTGGACACAATAAAAACCTCAACACAATGAAAATGTCATTGTGTTTTTATCATTTTCACTGTATCTTTTTTCCTGTGTTTTTATTTTCACTGTGTTTGTACTATTTGGTATATTTTCACGGTCTTCTATAAGGACAAAAAAAATATAAGGACAGTGAAAATAAAAACGAAGAAGAAGAAGAAGCCGTCAACAGGAAGGAAGAAGAAGAAGAGACGGTATTCTCATCTAAATTATCTCATCTTTATCAATAATAAATATGAGATCTAAATTATCTAATCTTTATATTATCTTTATCAATAATAAATATAAAATAAAAACGAAGAGTTTTATAATGGCAAACACGATGGGAAGTAAAAACGGGATGAGGACACGGGACAATTAGTATTTTTCTAGATAAAATGCCCTAACATTTATATGAAGCTAAAGCAAGTCTTATATTTAGGGCCCGTTTGGATAAGTTTATACTTCATGTTTTTCTACTTTTAAAAGTAAAAAGATAAAAATTTTGGTTGTGAAAATTTTGATAGTTACTTTTAAAAGTTGAAGTAGTAAAAAATTCTTGCTACCTTAACTTTTAAAAGTAATTACCAAAATTTTTCACTAGAAAAATTATAAAACACTTTCAAATTTTAAATTTTAAAAATAGATAAAAAAAAAGAAATAGAAGCTTATCCAAATGTACTTTAAGTAACGTGGAATAAAGTGAATTCTATTATAAGATCTATGACAATTAATGAGTAAAATATGCTGATAAACTAACATTTTTCTCTTTCTAATAATTATACTATTTGAATTTGGTTAGATCAACGTGATGAAAGATAAAAGAATATCCAAACATTGTTTTTGAGTTCATTAATTTATAAGTCAAGCTTCAGCAGTCTAGTATTCGGCATTTATGTGAATTACCTGCCGTTGAGGTATGCCGGCGATGGCAAGCCCGGCAACCATTCGCCTTTCTTGGCTTCCACTTTGAAAGAACCATAAGAGGAAGATGTCGTGGTTTTCACCGGAAAATCTCTGCTGAGTTTACCAGAAGACCCAGTAAGGAACCTGGATTTTGAAGTGCACGGCCGGAAAACGGCAAGAGAAGCTTGGGTTGAGACGGTCGCCATTTTCCCGACCAGAATTCCGGTAGAGAAATTGGTTCTTGTGGGAAGAGGAAGAACAAAGGTTAGCTGAAAATGTACGTTTTGTTCATGCTTTTGTATTTCATTTCATCGGCATTCTTGTGGTGGTTATTCATCGTTGGAAGTTGGCGGTTGATTTGCTTGATTTAGAGAATTCAACGGTGAAGATTTGTTTGTGAGTTTTGGATTGGCCAATGAGAACGTCAGCTCCTTATCCCTTATCTTGTTGCCATATCCACAAATCTATTTATTTGTTGCTGTTGGTTGTATGAAGATCTTGTAGGACCCTTTTTGCCACATGGGATAGATTTTTTTATGTCATGTGATATGCTGATTGGATGATTCTGCCACGTAGAATCATTACCATCCAATTATTGCATAACAAGTGTTTGGTTCTAATTCTATCTTATCGGAAGATATCTAAAGCCAAAATTAATAAAAGGGTAGATTTTTCATACCTTGAATAATTTTGAGGAAAATGCAAAACCCTGCATATATATATATATCCTACCCTTATTTAGGTTAGATCTGCCACCTGAATTTTTTTTTTTTTTTTGTTAAACTTCAAAAGGATTGGATTCTTCGATAACTTTATAGTTTAGTGGCATCTTTTATCCTCTTATAATTACTTCTTCTCATATAAGGAGAGGTTAAGAATTTGAACCTAACTTACTATAATATTGTTCATTTGTTAAATATTTTAACATTTTTATCTTGTATCTTTACAAAAACAATAAAAGCAAAAGATTCGAGTTTGGAATTTCAAACCTCTAGTTGATAAGTGGAGGAGAGACTAATCTATACTATCCTATATAAGTATGGATTTGATTGACACTGTTCAACCGTCCTATTGCTGTTAAACAGTCTAATGTGGATCAATACAACATTGAATTGTGAATGCTCAATCACAGCAGAGAAGAGTCTGGACAACATTTGAGCACCTCCATAGATAGCTAGCCCTCTATGCATACCTACGCCAGACAAAACCATCACAATGACTACAAAGCCATTCCCAACCCAAGGCAACAACCCCACATGCAAAGACCAAAACCGTAAATTCACTAAAAAGTAATCCATCAAACCCAACACAAGGGTTTGCAGGATGTTCCATCACAGAGAATGGAAAGACAAAAAAACCAACCACCCTTCAAACGATAAAAAGACCAACTCAACCAAAAAAAGATCACAAATGTAATTTGAGTATCAATGTTAATCAATTGCAAAACCTCCTCACGTGTAACAATCTGTGCATACGGTTAGCAAGAGAGAGAAAAGTACATGAACATTTGCAAAAATAAAGAGCCAGAATTACATAAATTTAGAGTGAAATGGGCGGAAATTACGAAAATCGAATGCTCAACAATAAATTAGCACTAGGGACATGCCCCTCCAACTAGTACTACTTAAATAATAAGGTTTGTAGTCTCACATGACCATTAAATCAAATGAAGCCCTGGCCATGGGTGGGTTGACTCAGGCTAGGCTTAGTTTATACAATCGCAATATTATGCACTATCAAGCCCATTTTGAAAACTCACCTAAAATTGATCCTATATATATAGATGTGTTATGGTCAAGTGCACCTGATGCAAGATGCATCAGGTGCCCTCTTGTAGAGCCACTTGCACTGTGAATTTGGGAAAATTGACCGTTGGATTAGATACATCTATACACGGTGATCCAACGATTGGTTTATGAGAAAATTGACAAAAAATGATAACATTTTAAAGAACAAAAAAGTCATAGTTTTTCAAAGTTATATTTTTCAAAAACCAACCGTTCGATCACTGTGATTTTTGGCAGACATGACATACATGATAGGAGTATTTAATCCAACGGTCAGTTTTTCAAAATTTTCATCGCAAGTGGTTCTACAAGAAGGCACCTGATGCAAGAAGCATCAGGTGCACCTGATATTAGAAGTTCTATAAATGTATATATAGTCCTGAACCAATAAGCAAATGTTGACTTTCGCGAAAGTCAACATGAAGCTCATAAGGAATTGTGGGATGCATATTTTGAAAAATTGACAGTTGGATTAGATACCCTTGTTATGGATGTCACATCTGCCAAAAATCACAGTGATTTAACATAAACATCTCAAAATACAGACTGTAAAAAATTCTGACCTTTAAAAATTGTCACAATTTTTTTTAGTGGCATATCTAAGAAACCGACCGTTGGATCACTGTGATTTTTGGCATGACTGGTATACCTATACATAGTATCTAATCCAACGGTCAATTTTTTGAAATATGCATCTCACAATCACCTATGAACTTTGTGCTAACTTTTGCAAAAGTTAGCATATACTGATAGGATCATATACTGATAGTCATATTATTATGAGGCCCACCTTACGCAAGGTTGCGTAAGGTCCCCTCCATATGACCAATTTTATATGACAGTTCGTAAAACTGACCGTTGGATTAAATGCTCATCTTTTGTATGTCATGCCTGCAAAAAATCACAGTGATCCGACGGTTGGTTTACGAGAAAAATGACTAAGAAAAAAACTGGAAAAAAACTGCTATTTTTTATTCTTTGAATTCCAGTTTTTTTCAAAGTCAGTTTTCTCAGAAACCAACCGTCGGATCACTGTGATTTTTTGCAGGCATGACATGCAGAAGATGGACATCTAATCCAACGGTCAGTTTTACGAACTGTCATATAAAATTGGCCATATGGAGGGGACCTTACGCAACCTTGC
>JAESVK010000803.1:47998-94696 GCA_017140935.1 Hamamelis virginiana | reverse complement strand
TATATATATATATATATATATATATATATATATATATATAAGTGGTGGTTATGTCTCAGGTGTAAAACATAAGGTCGATCCCATTGATAAATGTATATACTTCCGAGGGATAGACAAGTGGTGTCAGAACTTACACTTCAATAGGCCAAAAAATTTGGATTCAACTTATCACTTCCCTATAATCTACTACGTAAATTTATTCTGAATGTTAATTAGTATAAATATCTAGTAGCCTTATCCATATTAGAGGATTAGTTAGGCCAAAGGGTTTGATCATCTCAGGGACGAAAAAACGAAAATAAATAAATATATGTATAAATTCTTAGCAACGAGGTTGCTCATGCATGTCACGGAAGACGATTATTCATTCGTTTTTTTAACAAAAGTTTCGAATGAGTTTTCAATTTTTTTTTTTTTAATGATAGAACTTTTTTTTAATAAGCCAATAAAATTTGATATTTTGCCACCATGAGTCTTTTGGTGGGTGTTAGGAGTGGCCATTTTTGGTCTAACCTATATTATTAACTTTAACTAAATTTTCAGATATAGAATGGCCAAATAGGGTTTTTTATTTTTATTTTTTATTTACCTAAATGGGTGTTAGGTGGGGATTTCATATTTATGTCCTTGAATGAGGATTCAAGAAAAGAATTATGGTGATTCTATTGCCACCTATTGATATTCCTAGTGGCACCCACTTGTTATCTATGCCCACCGATAAAATTTTAAAATATAAATTTTGCTACCTACACCCTGTATAATATCCAAACTAACCCCAACTCAATTAAGCCTAAAACGTCATAAGTTTCTTTTTACACCTACCTAATACCAAAAATCTCTATTTTTTTTTTAATATATATTTCCATCCAAAGAGGAGCTTGTTTTCTTAACTCTACGAAGAGAGTAGCCCAACCATTCCGCTATTCAACCCATAAAGGAACTTATTTTTTTCACTCCATGGAGAGAAAGTAGGTCAATCATTCTGTAATATGTTATAACTTAGAGTGTTAAATATTATAATATGTTCTGCTGATAACTGTTGAACATAGGATGTTTGTGTATTTTAATAAAACTTATAAAACTTACTTATCTTCCCTTGTCTCACATTGGTTTGAAGAAGAGGATAATGAATGGTTTATTAGCTCTCTTCTTCACTCATGCTTAGTGAAGACTTAGAAAACTTGGCACCTTATATGCGCAAGAAGGGAAGAAGGTGGAGGAGGTATGAGTTTTCAAAATGTCCAGCTATGGTAAGACTTATGCACATATTGTAACATAATTCATTTTTCTAATTTATTTTTTTTTTCTGTTACAGATTCATATTCAATTGAAATCAGATTTATCACATATTTTATTTTTAAAATTTTGTAACCTATATCTATTATGGACATAATTGATTTCATATTTGAATTTTTGTTCATAACCTTCACAAATGGAGTGAATGTCATGTTTAATTCTGCAATATAGGTTACACCTTGCTACACCTATAAATAGAGGACTCCTCTAGACATTCTAACTCACCAATTCACAAGCTCTCTTTTCTCTCTTTCATTCTCTACAGTTTTCAGAATTATTAAGTGTTTTTCTTTTGCCAAAGAAAGGTGCTGTGTGAAGCTTCAAATTTTCTCAAAGTTGTGCAAGCTTGAGAAAATAATAGTGAGTAGCTGGGCTTGTTGTATCCTGAAAGCGATGTGCTAGAAACTATTGCATCGGACTTTCCGTAGTGGCGTAAATCGTCTTAAAGAAAGCGACCTAGTCTGCGCCTCAACCCACCCACGTCCAGAATTCATTTTTCTAATTTATTTTTTTTTATTACATATTCATATTCAATTGAAATCAGATTTATCACATGTTTTATTTTTAAAATTTTGTAACATATATCTGTTATGGACATAATTGATTTTAAATTTGAATTTTTATTCATAACCTTCACAAATTGAGTGAATGCCATGTTTAATTCTGCAGCATAGGTTAAACCTTGCTACACCTATAAATAGAGGACTCCTCTAGGCATTCTAACTCATCAATTCACAAGCTCTCTCTTCTCTCTTTCGCTCTCTTTGAGACGATTCGCGCCACTCCTCTAGGTTAAACCTTGTTATTTTCTCTAAGCTTGCACAACTTTGAGAAAATTTGAAGCTTCATACAACGCCTTTCTTTGTCCAAAGAAAAACTCACAAAAACATTTAAAAATTCTAAAAACTATAGAGTCAAAGTTGTGCAAGCTTGAGAAAATAACAGTGAGTAGTTGGGCTTGTTGTATCCTGAAAGCGATGTGCTAGAAACTATTGCATCGGACTTTCCGTAGTGGCGCGAATCGTCTTTAAGAAAGCGACCTAGTCCGCGCCTCAACCCACCCACGTCCATAATTCATTTTTCTAATTTTTTTTTTTTTATTACAGATTCATATTCAATTGAAATCAGATTTATCACATGTTTTATTTTTAAAATTTTGTAACATATATCTGTTATGGACATAATTGATTTTAAATTTAAATTTTTATTCATAACCTTCACAAATTGAGTGTCATGTTTAATTCTGCAGTATAGGTTAAACCTTGCTACACCTATAAATAGAGGACTCCTCTAGGCATTCTAACTCATCAATTCACAAGCTCTCTCTTCTCTCTTACATTCTCTATAGCTTTTAGAATTTTTAAATGTTTTTGTGAGTTTTTCTTTGGACAAAGAAAGGCGTTGTATGAAGTTTCAAATTTTCTCAAAGTTGTGCAAGCTTAGAGAAAATAACAATGAGCGGATGGGCTTGTTGTATCCTGGACGCGATGTGTTAGAAACTATTACATTGGATTTTCCGTAGTGGTGCGAATTGTATTAAACAGAGCGACCTAGTCCGCATCTCAACCCACCTTACTTCACTTGTCTTATATTTTTTGAGTTAATATTTTTTTATATTTTCAACAATTTTAAGACGAATTAGCCATAGAATGAACTAGTGGCAACACTAATGCTCCTAACACCGGCGACCTCAATAAGCCATTTAAGTTTAATGGGGAAAATTTCAAAAGATGGGCAAGTAAAGTTTTATTTGATTTGAAGCTTATGAAAGTTGCATGGGTTCTTACTTCTAAGAATCCTAAAAAAGTAGTAACTGAAAATATGAGTGATGATGAGAAAAAAGAGCATGACAAATTTGTTGAAAAATGGGAGAATGATGGGGAGGATTGTAAGCATTATTTGCTAAATTGTCTATCTAATCAATTTTATGATTATTATAATACTAATTACTCTACTACTAAGAAAATTTGGAAAGCTCTTCAACAAAAGTATGATTTTGAAGAAACGAGTGTATAGAAATATGCTTGTAGTTGTTATTTTCGGTATCAAATGGTGGAGAACAAGTCTATGCTTTCTCAAACTCATGAACTCCAAAATTTAGTTCATGAAATTCAAACTGAAGGAATCAAGGTGGATGAACAAATGCAAGTGGCAGCCATCATCGACAAGCTACCAAGTTCTTGAAAGGAGTTTTGAAAAGGCCTTCGTCACAAGCAAAAAGAACTTACTTTAGTAAACCTCATGGCACGCCTTAGAGTTGAAGAAGAAGCAAGGAAGCAAGATGGGAATGAAGAAACCAATGTAGGCAATGGAGACTCAAATCCAAATAAGATATACATTACTACTAGTGATAATATTCCTAATGGTCAAAATGCTAAAAATAGTGCCCATTTAAAACCTAAGGGGAAGTTTATGAAAAATAAGCCATTTCAAAATAAAAATAATTTTCAAAATAAAAATAATGGCTATAAAAAATAATGACCTCCTTCTAGACAATACCAAAATAACAACTATGTTAGTACTAATAATCAAAGTAATATTAATGGTTGTTATGTGTGTGGCAAACCAAGCCATCATGCTAGAAATTGTCAATTTCATAAACAATGGCCATTCCAAGCCAATGTTACCGAAGAGCAATTTGTGGCTACGATTAGTGAAGTGAATATGATTAATAAGTTGGAAGGATGGTGGGTAGACACGGGTGCTTCGGTACATGTTTTCCATGATAGAACTTGGTTTAAAAGTTATTTCCCTGTGGAAAATGAAAGAAAAGTTTTACTTGGAGGTTCTCATATTATCCAAGTTTTGGGCATTGGTGAAATTGATATTAATTTCACATCGGGACATATCTTGACCCTAAATGATATTTTTCACACCCCGGAAATTAGAAAGAATTTAGTTTCCAGATTTTTTTAAAATAAGACCGGATTTAAACAGACTATAGAATCCAACCAATATATCCTTACCAAGAATAATGTTTTTGTTTGTAAATGATATGCATGTGAGGGTATGTTTAAATTAAATGCTGAAATAAATAAAGCATCTACTGGTTCTCTTTATATTGTTACTAGGTATGATATGTGGCATTTACTAAATATTTTAAAAATATGATTTATGTTGGATTGCTACCAAAATTAGAAAATGATTTTGAAAAATGTGAATATTGTAGCATGACAAAGATTACAAGACATGCAACCATATTTGAAAGTTGCTAGAAGTAATGCGTTATTAGATTTAATTCATACAGATATTTGTGAATTTGAAGGCATATTAACAAGAGGTGGTAGAGATATTTTATTACTTTTATAAATAATTATTCTAAATTTTGTTATGTTTATCTTATGAAAAAAAAAAAAGAAAGGTGTTGTATGAAGCTTCAAATTTTCTCAAAGTTGTGCAAGCTTAGAGAAATAACAGTGAGTGGCTGGACTTGTTGTATTTTGGAGGCGACGTGCTAGAAACTATTGCATCGAATTTTCCGTAGTGGCGCGAATCATCTTAAAGAGAGCAACCTAGTTCGCGCTTCAACCCACCTTACTTCACTTGTCTTATATTTTTTGAGATAATATTGTTTTATATTTTCCAACATAGGATGATATTCTACTAGTGCCTACTGAACATTCTGTAATGTTCAATATCTTCTGCTGAACATTTTTAAAGAGAGCAACCTAGTCTGCTCCTCAACCCACCTTACTTTACTTGTCTTATATTTTTTGAGGTAATATTGTTTTATATTTTTCAACATAGGATGATATTCTACTAGTGCCTACTAAACATTCTGTAATGTTCAACATCTTCTGCTGAACATTTTTATATATTCGGTTGGGGTGATTGAACATTCTGTAATGTTCAACATCCCCTGCTGAACATTGCTATATCTTCGGTTGGGATGACTGAATATAGTGAAATATTCAATTACCCCTATCTAAATATTTTTTTCCTCAATGGACAGAGGACAGACTAGGGGATTCATCCTTGTACCGAAAAAAAAAATGTTCAATATCGTAGAGTTGAACAAAAGCACGAACTTGAAATTAAAACAACTTAAAAAAAATTAATTATACTTAAAAAAAAAATGTATATTTTCATTGTTGGAATCATTCCATATGACCACTTCATTATTTATTGATCAATAAACACCTTTTTTTGTTAGAGTTTTCATAAAGTTATACGAGAGTGTAAAGGTTTGTGAGATTAGGGTTTATAGAAAAGATATGAATGTGGGAAGAAGAATGGGGTGTGGGAAGTAATATGATTTATTTTATTTATCTAATATTATCCTTAATAGTAAATTTACACGTAGATACAATAATAATTAAAAAAAAATTATTAATTGGTGGGTGTCACTAACAATACAGATGGGTGGCAATAGAATTACCCAAAGATTTATTGTGTAATTGAAACCCGGCCTATAATATTACTAGAATTCTCCCAATGGATCTCGGACCACTGTTCCACAAGGAGATGCATGTTTGTTGTAGCTTTTACCTTATTTGAGGAAGATGTCATTTGAGCTCAATCTACCCTTGCAACCAAAAATTTTAAAAAAAACAAAACAAAACAAAAAGAAAAGTGTAAATGCATTCTTACAAGTTTGGACCTCTTTACTTTAGGGCTTGTTTGGTTATTCAAATAGATTCACCGTAGTTTAGATGATGTTAAAGGTATGGACTAATTTTCTTCAACGAGACCATTTAAAAATTTCATAATTATCACCATAATTTGTGTTATGCAATCAATTTTTAGAAAATCAAGCTAAAAAAAATTCATGAAATGCTTCTATTTTTTAATCTTTGCTCTTATTTATGAGGATGGTAGTTACTCTCTTAAATTTTTCCATTCACAAAAATAAATTTATTCATAAAATTATAAAAAAGATAAAATGAAATAATTTAATTCCATGGGATGACCAGATATGTCCTTATTAATTTGAACATTTCATTAGGCCGGGCCAGCTCAAATGGATTTGACCTCCATAAAGGGCTTGAACTTGCTGTTGATATGGTAAGTGATTAACACATGTTGATCACCGTTGGATGGCCGACACATATACAAGAAAGAAAATTCAATGACTCATATAAGAAACACTCAAATCTGAAGTCGTTTTGGATCACCTGTCAGATTCATGGGCATTTCTTACATGAGCCATTGAATTCCATTTCTTGTATACGTGTTGGCCATCCACCTATCAAATCAACAGGAAATCCAAATTCGTCGAAAACCCCCTACATCTTCATTGATTTCTTGGGATGCTGGGCCACCCACATCCTGTTTGATGTTGGGCATAATAGTGGGCTTTTTGGGATGAAAAATCCATCAAAACTATGATACATGATGATGCGGCTCCTTTACCTGGTAGGCCTACACTAGATGCTGAGTACTCAGCATAAAGATGCAGTGACTCCATTTTTTATTTTACATAAGAGCGATGTGAGGCCTGGAGATTTTAATGCATAAGCGCATTGCCAACTTGATTAAAATTCACTAAGATAATACCATTCCTTTTGTGTGAGTGATATCTCTCCCCTTTGATTCAAGTATCCAAACTTTAGGACAAAAGAATTTAAGGAAAGAAGAGGGGTTATCCCTATTTTATAGCCCAAAGATAATGTTGAGTCAAGCCGACTCGAGTATCAAGTTACTTAGGTTTCACTTGATAAATTAATAAATTTATAATTGACTAATTTATGTTGCAAGCGTATTCAAACGAGTCTTTTATAAAGCCAAACTTGAATATTTTGGTTATTTCAAGTATTAGTGGCCTTCTAATCAAAGTCAAAAAGTACAATACTTGAGATTTACTTGATAAATTAATGAGTTTTAAAATAAAAGTTGAAAATAAAAGTTGAAGTTGGCTAGTTTATTTTATAAGTAAACTTGATCCAACTTTTTATAGGGCCAAGCTCAAACTTGTCTTACAACTTTAACAAATTGGTTTGTTTTATCCTTGGGCCTTTATTAAGAAACATGAAAATTTGACTGTTATTTAATAACTTCCTATTTAAAAAAAAAAAAAAAATGTTCAGCTTTGTTTAGAAAATGAGATATAAATACAGTTTTTTCAAATGAATTATATACCGATTCATTTAAAAATTAGATAGCAGTAAAAGGAGGGTAGGCCTAATTCGATCCAATTTTCAAAATTCCCAAACAAGCTCGCTCTTAAAGAGGAAAAGAAAATATATCATTAACATAATAAACACAAGAGTAACCTTAGATGAGTGAAGGCACAAAAGCATGATCATTTAAATAAAATCTAAAATGGTAGTTTTATTTTCCACATACAGAGAAATAAGTGTGATACATAGAAAGAGAGACAAGAACCCATCACCCAAGTCTTACAATCTCACTGCAATACATATAAGTGAAAAGGAACAGGTAACTAACATACACTTAATTCTCCTCCAAATATAATAATCTACTTAACAAAAAAGTGGCGGGTGGTAAATGCCCACCACGGCCCTTCTGTCTGTCTTTTATAAAACAGAACAGACCAGAATCCCCCATAATCAAATACCTAAAATAGCAATTAGGACCATTTCTAAATTAAGCCCTCTTCATTTTTCCTTTATTTTGACCCAAAACTGACACTAAAAGTGACCCATATGTAATAATCTATTACTAAAACTGACTCTAAATGACCCATATAGAATTTTATATATAACTTATAATAGCATATGAGTTGTGGGTGTTTCTCTGCAATATTTTATGGGAACTGTAGACCAGTAAAGGTCTGACCAAAGGACCAGGCAGCAGGGACAACATTGTTAGAGATGACAGTCCGACCATCACTTGTAGTGACCTGGAAAGAGAGAGCTTGGCCATTGAGATAGGAGTTGCTTTGCCAGTTCTGACCCCAGTTCCTTGACATTTTTTGCCACCCAGTTCTTGACCCTTTGATTGAAACTGCAGTAACATCTCCAGCACCTCCAACGTTTGTGATTAGAACTAAGTTGAAGTATGAATGACCATTAATGCTGAATCTTATGCCTCCTTTCTTGCTGCAGGCTACCCTGCATATTTCATAGTACCCCAACACACAAAATCAAACCTAATCCTAATTAAAAAATTTCATATGTACCATTGTTTGGTAATTGATTTGTTCAATCTTATAAATAAATGTATTTTTTTTAATTATTTAAAAATCAACTATTGAAGAGTACGTTTAAAAAGATGCACAAAAACAAAATCTATACTCGATGAAAAGATTGAATTAATTAATTAAATATAAAACTAACAAGAGCTAGAGACTGTTTGAAATCCCAAAAGCCAGGAAAGGGCTATCAGGTTTTATGGAAACTTTGTTTGATAAGCACAAAAGTGCCGTAAAGGCTGCCAATTTGAAACCAGTACCAAGTCGGTTTGTCTTGTGTGTCAGACCAGTGTGACAGAACTCCTAAAAAGGACCCAAACATTAAAATCATCTTTAACAATAACAAGAGTCTCGTACCCTTTTTAATTTTTTTTTCTGAGCAACTTTCTTATGCGTGACAATTAGGCTTTTCGGTTAATGTAAGATGAGAATTTTAAAAAATCAATAGTTGGATTAGATAATCTTCTAATGTATGTTATGCATGTCAAAAATTACAATCATCTCATAATTTTCCAAAAAACTGTGACAATTAGATGTCACAGTTTTTCACGGTCTGTATTTTAGAAACCGGCCATCAGATTACTGTGATTTTTGACATGTATGCCATATATATAGTAATTAAGAATATTTAATCCAACAATCGATTTTTCAAAATATACATCCTACATCGGCTAAAAAGCCAAGTCCTTACATTAACTGGATGTCCTAAAAAAAGGACTACTTTTTATTATTATTTATTTCTTTGTATTTTTATCAGGGTAATTAATGGGCTAAGCCAACAAAGAAAAGGTTAAGAGAACATAAAGCCCTTTTTAGTTTTAACATAAAAAAGACTACCCAAAAAGTATACCTTCTGTAAGAGACAGGAACAATCCCAGCTTTATATTGAGCAATCTGCTGGAAGATAGGCTGAGAGAGATCAAAATGGTGTTGAGGAGGGTTACACCAACCCCCTGCATCATTTGGGAGAGCATTGTTTGGAGGGCAGAAATTGGTGGCAGTGACCAATATAGAACCAGGGAGGCACCACTTGGGGTCAGCCACACACTTTATCACAAAACAAGCCCCACAGCTCAACCCATTGTTGAACAGTGCTGTGCTCAAAGCTGCTGTGTTTGTCCCATATCCCTGGCTGATTAGGTTTCCATACCCACAAGCTCCACCTGCACAAGTGTTTTGTTATTTATTAGTCAATTATAGGCATTAACAAATCTCGGCAAGGTAGTATCGCTACAAGAAAAAAAACAAAAACAAAAAACAAACAGTAGATTGTTTTAAAAAATCAACAATAAATATATGACACTTTTCTTGATATATGTAGTTATGGTACTTATAGCGTTGAATGACACTTTTCTTAATTAAATTATATATAGAGACAAAAATAAGAATAAGAAACATGAGGTTATATATGGTACATACCCATTGTACCGGAAGCATCACCCCCTCCATAGAAAGTAGCATGAGCATCAATCCAACCCTCATCATACCCATGAACATAAGAGCCCAAAGAGAGAATACCCACAAAGAGAAACCCAATAAAAGACATTTTCCTGCACAGGAGAAGTGACTTCTTGATCAATACTAAATCCAATTTCGGATACTTAGAAATGAGAGAATTAAAGATTAATGTTACAAGAACACAAACCGAGAGAGAGAGAGAGAGAGGAGGTGAGGAAAATGGGGAGGGGTGAGGAGGGGATAAATAGATGCTTGGGGTGAACAGTGTTTCCTTGGGCAACGTCACACAACTATGTGACACTTGAGACTTAAGAGCTGTGAGGATCTTAAACCGCCAAGTACAAGCGGTTTTTTGTTTGTACGTGAAAGCAAGGCACTTTTCAGTTTGAAACCACGTGGTTTTGGTGCCGTGTGTGGGTGTGGGTTCAAAGATTGAAACTGGGAAAAGACCGTAGATCGATAAACATTGGTTTTTCTCTGCAGGGTTAAAAACTGCCATGCCCACAAGCAGCCAACCACCGTTTGCTGCAGTTCCCGGCCGCAATTTACCCCATTTCCCACTGGGACATGTTATTATTATTATTATTATATATAAATATTGTTTTAAAAGTAGGCAAATACATGTACCACAGTCTGTGTGGCTTATCAAAAAGGAAAATGAAAGCTCTTCAGAAGAGCTACAAAGGCTGCTTCCGCAATTTTTTAAGTGATCCAGATGAAAATTATACTGCCAGAAATATATATATATATATATATATATATATATATATATATATATATATATATAGTTATTTCAATTTAATGCAATTCGACGTTTACGCTTGAAAGATGGTGAAGCAACTAAATCTTCCCTAAGGATAATCCTTTTCTACGTTAAAATTATGTCCAATTAATTACTTTAAATGTCCATCAAAATAGATTAAATGGTCAAAAGAATTCTAATATGTACGGAGTAATATATAGCCGTTCGATCAAGCTCACATTCCATTTTTAGGTTCTTATACTCCTGTCGGTCAATATAATGGATTCTAATATTTCTAATTTGGCAATGGCACCTATGATTCCTATATTTGGCAAAAAAATTTATAATTACCATCTCCATGTAGTTTGTTTTCTTTGTGGGATTTGATATAATATTAAAAACCAAGTCATTTTGATTTCAAAATTGCAGGAGCTGAATTATCCAAGAGGCAAGGGTGTTTCTGTCTGTGTGTGTGGAAAAAATAGAGGCAAACATGTGTTGGAAAATTCCTAGCTAGTGTCTATATAGGTTATTATTAATTGTTGGAATTAAATTTAGGTTCTAGTCCAGTACTACTGACCAGAAAAAACTTAGGTTCAAAAGCCAATTCAAACCGACCAGATTTACAAAATTCCAGTGATATTCATGGTGTAGATATATGGAGCCAACTATTAAGACTTGAAACTAATGAATTTCATGGAGTAGCAATTTTGACTCATTTATTCTGGTAAACAATTCCAACTCGATCACCTGCCTTCTCATTCAATGCATATTATCTATTAGGTACCCTTTGCAGACAGTAGTACTCTCTTTACACACACATGCACGATCGAGCAGAGGAGAGAGAGAGAGAGAGAGACAGGCAGCACATGGGTGATGCGGTGGGTGATCGATGAGTATTGATGAGCAGAGGCTGATACTTACATTGGAATAACCAAGAACAACTCAATCTCATTTATTGTATTTATTTATTTATTTATCCCACTTGGTTCTTCAAAAAGATGAGAAAACTGCATGTTATCAGGAAATTGATATGAATAGTTAATTAATTTAATTTTTTATTTAAAAAAAAAAAAAAACCAACTCCATGGCTCCATGAGCGGTTCCTTCTCCACATAGAGTCCATACCTTCCTCTTGAATTCTTAAATAATAAATGTTTCTCTTTTTACTCGCTTTTCAGGTTTCTTTTCTGCTATCTTCAGTGGGTTTCTTTCTCAGCTTTCTTGTTTTATATTTGTCATTCATTGTATATTATATTATCTCTACTCTTTAATATAAAGACATCGATCAATTTCCCTTTTAGCTAAGACTAACTGAATATTATTAATTAATTAATGGCATTATATATATATAGTAACAAAAAATTAAGAAACAAGAAAAGCCAAGGATATATCACCCAACACAACAACAAAAAATTATTTTTTTAGATTAAAAAATAAATTAAAAATCCAATGGGATTTTATTTATGATGTTTTCACTGTTTTTTGATTGGAATGGAGGCAAAATGAGGAATGACATTGATTCCAAATTTGTGCTGGTTTGACAAATCAATTCATCCACCTGCCCCCATCATGTTAAAGTGAAATTAAATTAATAATAGTAATTAAGCAAAGGGAAATTTTGAATTAAAAGTAGAATCTTCTAACGTAACTTTCAATAATATTATATATAATGTAATGAGTTTATAAAATAATAAGACCAACCAGATAAGGTTAGACAAAGTACAATTCTTTTAGCATCTACCTATCACGTTAATTTCTTTTCAATCATAAAGCATGCAGCTACGGACTACAATTAACCAGCTATCGTAGCCAAACATTTAAAAAATTTAAAAAAAAAAAAAAAAAAATCTATTGGACTCTTTGTCATGTCTCCTGCTTTATTTAGCACTTACTATGATTAATCTAAGAAACAAATTAATTATTGAAAGTATCTATCATATTTTGGTGACCAGTTATTTATGAGTCTGGTATCTCTAACCAAGCTAAGGTGAGTGCTATCATAGTAGAGGGGAGTTGGAACTGGCCTGTTATAAATTCTCTGGACCTTATGGAGCTCAGACAGATCCAGTTGGGGATGCCTGATCCTAACTTGGCCTTGGAGGATAAGGTGGTATGGAAAGAGTCGAATAGTGGGTTGTTCTCTATAGCTTCTGCTTGGGATAAGATTAGAGGCCGGCTCTCCATTGTTGATTGGGGCAAATGTATTTGGTTTTCTGATGCTATTAAAAGACATAGCTTCATTCTTTGGCTTGCAATTAAAAATAGGCTTAATACTTTGGGAAAACTTTTGCAATGGGGGATTGTGGACACTGCTACATGCATCTTCTGTAGGAGTAATATTGAAACAAGAGACCATCTGTTCTTTCAATACCATTACAATTCAAAAATCTGGCAGGAGATTCTTCTAAAATGCAGTATTCATCGCACTCCTAGATTTTGGGATAATGAGCTGATTTGGGCCATTTCTTCTCTCAAAGGAAAGAAATTTCCTGTTTTAGTCAAGAAATTGGGATGGGCTGCAACTATCTATCATATTTGGAGAGAGAGGAACCATCATATTCATGAGAACGTGTACTCTTCGTATGATGCCATTATCCAGCGGATTATGTTTGATGTTAAATGCAGAGTCTGGAGCATTGAAAAAGTTGAGGACAACCCTAGGAACCGGGATTTTTGTTTTAATTGGGGTTTCTCTGTTGATATCCTTAGTACTGGTTGACTTCTCTATTTGGTTCTTGGTTGTGGGCTTTCTTGTCCTGCTGAGTTTTGGTTGCTATTGGTTACTTGTGCCTGGGCTGTGGGCTTTTTTGCGTGTTCTTTGTTTTTATGTTGTTGTTTGGTGCTTGTGCCCGGGCTGTGGGCTTATTTGTTGTTGTTTTGTTGTGGTTGAGGCCTGTGTGTCTCTTGGGTTTGTTTCTGGTTGGTTTTTTAGGCAGGAGTTCTCTGTTTTTGTCCCTGTTTTAGGGGAGGTGCTGTCCGTTTTTCCTTAAGTTTTTGTGTCCTTTGGTTCATTTCTTTGTTCTTTCAGGCCTTGCCCGCTTTGGATTAATAATTTCTTGCTTATCCCAAAAAAAAAAATAATAAAAAAAAATAATAATAAAAAAAAAAAAAAAAAAAAAGTATTTTCATATGAGTCTTGTGTCCGGCTAAATTAATACGAGTATTATTCATTTACACTAAATTATATGTAAAAGGTGGTAAATTAATCAATTGTTTAATTTCTTCCAAACCCCCAAAAAAAAAATAATAATAATAAAAGGTGAAGAAATAAAAAATTATATGGGGGTGGAGGTGATGACATAATTTAGGTCATGAAAGCAACTTGATCGAAGTGGTTGAATGGGATCACACGTAGCAAATGCACATGGTGATTGTGTTTTGGCTCCTTCCTTAAACTTGAAAACGCTTTTGGCTTCTCTTGTCATTATTTATTTCGTTGTCTCTTAAGGATACTTCCAACCGAAAAACACATGCAAAACCCCAAAACCTGAATAAAACCAAACACAAATGCAACAGATTTGTAGATCTACATTAATATATCCCTCTTCTCTCTCTCCTAGGCCTGGTGACTAATTTTCTCTCTTTGTATTATATATCAAGCATATATATATATATATATATATATATATATATATATATATATATATATGGTTCCATATATCTATCTTCATCCCCATCCAAAATAGTGAGTATTTCTCATTGTTTAAAACAAGAACAGTTCATCGAACCGGAAAAATTACCGGGTTAAGGGTCAACCGGTTGAACCGCCGGGTTGAACCGTGATGTCATAAATATATTATTTATTTATTTATTTATTAGAATAAAAGCTGTAAATGATTCAAAATATAATTTTTTTTAAATGTTTGTACAATCAATCCATATATTTAAATTTATGTCCAGTCATCAAAATTAAAAATTGATAATTACTATCGATCAATCTTTATTATATATATTTTTTAAAATGCAAGATAAGAATATTGTATTACTAAATTTGGTCCTTTGGTTTCTTTTTGTTATTTGGGATTTTTTAAGACTAATTTGCCTTTGTAGCCTTCTTGGCTTTAAGAGATTTTAAAAATATTTGGACTATTTTAGTCATTTTAGCACCTTAAAAAAAAAATGGTTCTATACCAATAGGCCCTTGGTACAAGAGTGCTATACCAATAAGCCCCTGCCTTTTTTGATGATACTTGTATCTGTGAAAGTTGATTAAAATGGACAAAAATACTCTTTCATTAACAGGATATTATCCAATATTATCCACTATTATCAGAAAATCAACTTAACAGAATATTATCCAATATTATCTCCATGAATCAAGGAATATTTCAAATATTGAAATTCATTTACAAAGGAAAGTCAATCATAATCAACTTTCCTAAAATCAAGGGATTATATCAAGATAAAATTAAGAGATTATTTCAAATATTGTGCCTCTAGTGTGGAGGTAGTTAACTGAATTTCATGTTGTAGAATTAGTTGATCGAAATAATTAAGGTCCAATGCCAACGTTTTCATTCAAATATCTCCCACTTTATATTAAGATTTTGACAATGGACATTGATTTTTATCGCAAGACCAATCAGCATGCATGCTGATTGGAATCATTCTAATTTCTATAACTCAACAGTGTGGACACCCATAGACGTCCACTTTGGAGGTGATGGGAACATTGAAAACGTACATGTAACCTCTTTTCAGTAGCTTAGACAAGGCAAAATCGGTCACCTTAGGCTAGTAATTAGACCCTTTTTTTTTTCTTTTAACTTTTATACGTATAAGCCCTTCACTCTACGAACATGATTCGAACAAGATATATCTAGATCTCACTTTATTTTTACAGAGATACTAGTATCTCTGTAAAATCATAGTCCATAAAAAAGAGAGAGTCACGACTCTCTACAAATAAAACACCTCATTGTAAGACCTCCTTAACCAAAAAATGATAGAACATGTTACCAGAGAGTCATGACTCAATATACTAGTATCTCTGTAAAATCATCCCCATAAAAAAGAGAGAGTCACGACTCTCTACCCATAAAACACCCTCTCATTGTAAGATATGAACAGGGAGTTGTGACTCTCTGGTTTATCTTCAAAATTGCAGCCCATAAGGATCAAATTTATATGGCTCATAATAGCGTTTTAATGTCTGATCATGGGTACAATAAACAAAGAGAACTCTCTGTGTTTTTATTCTACTTGGTTGTAAGATATGGATTGGGAAAATAGAGGTCATGTTCTGTATACATAGGATATATATGTGAGAATAGTCAAGACACTATGAACCTAATATGAAATGGAGAATAAAATTACAGAGATACTAGTATCTCTGTAAAATAAAAATCTTACATACACAAATGAAATAATGAAAATGCATGTAAATATTGTTAAAACTAAAATAAAACTAACCTTTTTTGAGGAGAGACTGGTTATAAACGGATGTTGGGGCTGTTATTGAAGTAACGAAACTATAATTGCTTTAACTGGAAGAAACCTATTTCATACGAGTGCAATAATTAGGAAGATGGGGGCTGTGCTGGGGAGGAGGAGCAGATCTGGGGCTATGCTGGGAAGATGGTGCTGTGATGGGACTATGCTGGGAAGATGGTGCTGGGGATGAGGAGCTGAACACGTTTGGAGAGATGAAATTTTCGGATTATGGGGCTATTATTGAGGAAAGAATATTAAAGGTCTCCAAATCTAATATTACAATTCAAATTCAAAATTAAACCTATTTCAATCTTACCCAATCCATAGGAGATATTAATCCAATATTAAATTATCTATTAACAATAAATAATGAAATAAAATCTTAACTAAAATCAAGCTTAAAATATGGAAAGGGTATTATAGTCAATATATACTTAGCAGTTGACTTCTAATTTGACCTGGAGGGGCCTATCGGTATAAAATAACATACTTTGGACTTATTGATAAAAAAGACCGTAATCAAGGACCTATTGATCATTTTCCCTTAAAAAAAAAAAAAAAGTTGACCGGTTTTTTAACCGGTTGAACCACCGGGTTGAACGGTTTTTTTAAAAAAATGGATTTTTGTGGATTAAACCAACCGGAGAGGGGACCAGTTTCTAGTTCAACCAGTTGAACCGGCCGGTCCGGTCCGGGTTTGACAACAATGGTATTTCTTGCCAAGTCTCAATTTTTATTGCAAGATTGGGGAAAGCTATTCATATAGTACGTGTATGTACCAATCATCTTTCTAAGAACATAATTAACCATATAAAAAATGTAACAGAGCATTAATTTAGCTTGAACCTAAGATCTTCTCTCATTAGCTTGACGTAATCTAATTATTTAAACTTATTATATACACATATGGAGCATGGGGGCCCCTGTGTTCAATGCTTGTGTTCCATTTATAATCCTAACACTTAATACTGTCCTGTTGTGCTAAGATAAACACAATCAAGCCCGCTCGCTAAGGGTGTGCAAAAACCTACCGGACCCTATCCCACCCATCCCGACTCCATCCGCAACCCGCGGTTACAATGGTTAGACGGGTTGGGTTGGGTGGATATGATGAATTTTTGACGGGTTGATTCGGTTGGTGGGTATAGCGGTGACAATCCGCCACACCTACCAAATAATTATATCTAAATAAATAATATATTTATATAAAATAAATCTCATTACTACCTTATATTTTCCCTTAATGGGATATGCTTGCAAGTTAGTGTTTTTTAGTTTATTTAGAGATATTTATTGTGATAGTTTGAATATGCACCTACTTATTTGATTTGATATTCTTTCAATTTTGAATGTGAAACCATATGTTAATTTGTAAGATTTTTTTATTAACAATGAACATTTATTATTATATATTTAGTTAGTAGCTTCTATTGTTGAAGGGCAATTTATTTTGGCACTTTAGTTTATTACTATTGGAAGAATTGTTTGGATTATAGTTTAATTACTAAATAACACAATATTGCATTGTTAGATACGAATTTGAGGTGTTTTTGCTTGTTAAAAAGGTTTTAAGAACTTTAGGTGTTTATAAAAAAAAATAATAATAATAAATAGTAATGCTTCACCCGCTCAATCCTTCCAACCCGGCGGTTGAAACCCGTCATATATTTAAACAATCAGCCAATTATTGAGGTAAGCGGGTTGGTTAGCAGTTTTACCCTTCACCTGCCCTCACCCAACCCGCGCACACCCCTACCTCTTGCTAAAAGTTGAGGACTTGAGGCCTAAGGCAAAAATTTTATATGAGATGTTTTTATAAATTATAATTTTATCACACATATAACCTTAAATTTCTTTTTTAACAAAACTAGTATCATATTCACCAAACAAGAATTTTTTTTAAAATAGAAAAACTTGCCAAATGCCACCTAATTAAGTTTGTGATCACCTGTAAGATTGGGAGCCTTAATTTTTATATTTGGCGTAAGTATTTTAGTGGATCCTACCCTTTAATGATGCTTTAAGCCCTTAAGTGTTAAAGTGAGTTAGGGGCTTCAAGCCTTCCTTTCACATGAGGCCTAAGGCAATTGCCTTATTGGCCTTATGAATTATGGTTGAGCCTCCCCTCAGCACAATGATTTGAAGTTCCTGTATATCCTTTTAACTTTTTGCCAAATGATAATATCACATAGGGATGTCAACGAGACGGGCGGGGAGGATTTTTGCTTTTCCAATCGCGTCCCGTAAATAAAATTCATTTCCTAAATCCGTCTCAATCCCCAACTTAAAACAGAACGGAGCGGGATGAGAATTATACGGGGTGGGGCGGGTTTTCCAATCGGGTTTGAAAAAATAATTAAAATATTTTTTAAACTTCAAATTTATTTTATTTTGGAATGAATCATAACCATAATCTCAACAAATTTTGATTTTTATCTTGGATTATAAGTATTAGTAGTTAAAATATATATTTATACACACTAGGTGAAAAGAATAGAAAAAAATAGAATTGATAAAAATCTTAAAACATTAAACATTGTAAATAAATGGAAAATATTTTAGTATAATTATATATACATAGATATTCGGGGCGGGACGAGTTGGAAAAGTCATATCCCATTCCCATCCCAAACCCTATAGGGTTTTTAATTTTTTTCCCAAATCCTATACGGTTTTCAAAACTATTTCCCAAACCCTTCCCAATAGGGGTGGGGCAGGTTACCTTTTTAATCCATCCCATTGACATCCCTAATATCACATAACCAGAAAAAGGTATAGCAACTATTAGTTCATTAAATAATGTGAAATCTAATGTCGCAATAATATTTGATTACAAATTGATATAATAATTGATATGACATATTTGTTATATTAAACGTAGAACAGTGCATGTAAAGATGATAAAAAAGACAATGTATTTAATATTTTTTATGAAAAATCTTTTGCATGGGATTAGAGCAGTGGTCATTGGGCCTATCCTAATTTCATGAAGCCAAATCTTTGAAAAACGTGTACTTAATTTGCAAGAAATGATGTGCAGTCCACCCAGACAAAGAAGGCTAAATTGTTGTCTCCTAATAGGCTAATGCAGTCAAACCCATTTGTTCTAGCATTGTCTAATTTCAAAATCCTGTGTTTGCTTTCATACTTTCTTTTATTTGTAGGCATTTCTTCACCAACCACCATGCTTAAAGTACCAAAGACTTGTACTTATTCAACTTTAAGGATGAGACCCTATAATCCATGTAAGTTAGCCCTGCATGTTCAATAAAAACAGAGACTCTTTCTTTCGGCCGTACTGTGCGTGTCTTATTTCCTCACTGAGTTGCAATACCCATGTCCCTAGTTGAATGCTTTATATTCAAGTTTGGTGTTCTGGGTGCAGCTTATTTTGATTAAAGGGGTGCTTCCTTCCCACCCAAAAGGCCATGCGACACCCATAAATCCTCCTCTTAAGCTTTGTGTGCCAAAGCCAATGACACTTTTGTGACATGGATTCTCATTCGCTAGGAAAAGTTTCGAGAAATGCACGGATACCTATTTGATACTAGGAGTCTAAGAGGGCTTGGGATAAAGGCAGATTTCTACCGTTCTGCACACAGAATAATAATAATAAATAAATAAATTGTGCACTTTAAGGTTATCTTGGAATGATGTCTAAGAGCATCTCCAATGGGCTTTCCAAATTTGGGAGTCATGCCAAAAAAATAAAAGAAGGTGTTCCAATTGGATGCCATTTATGGCTCCCAAATTTGTCAATGGCACCAATACTTCTTATATTTGAAAAATTATTTGACATTTGTCATCTCCTCCTAAATACCTTATATCATACTTCCCTTCAAATTAAAGCCCATATTGAAGCACAATTGAGTTAAGTATGGGAGCTCCCAATAGAGCATAGTAGTACCAAATATGGGAGGAGCTCCCATTTAGATACTGTAACACTCCCAAATATGGAAATGGAAGGTCCTCACTGGAGATGCTCTAATCTATCAAAAGATGGGTGACCAAATCACTGGACGAATGCAATTCAATCACTAATGGTCAAGAGCACTTTTGAGGTTCAACCGTCCCTTTTGATTTGGTGATGAGCAGCTAAATTTGAATTTTGCTGATAGATAGTTTGGTAAGCTTTAGAGACTTCTCGTTAAAGGTATGAGATTTAATTTAACAGGGGAGTTGGATGGTTAGGCAGTCAGGAGTTAGAAATGATTGTTTAAAGCGTTTTAGGCTTGTGGAGGGTGGATAAAGCTTCTAAGAGTACATTGTTGATCCCTTTGTTTGTAAAGTTCAGATTGAAGCATAAAGCTTACTAAGGTTTCTTTTCATCATCTGTTCTAACAATGTGAATACAAATCACAGAAGTCACAAGATATTTACCCAATTATATATCCACAACATTATCACTTCAGCATTCTGCATGGAGTTAAGGAAGAATGAGAGGTGAATTTGGAATCTAAAAGAAGAGTCGGTGCTTGAAAAGATTGTTGGACTTAGAAGTCAGGATGGCGACTCACCCACTCTCCAAACAGGGGTTATGCTTTTTGCCTGAATTGAATATGAATGCTTATTGCGCTCTCCATGACTCCATGTTGAGATGGATTATAATTAACAACTTTGACATACCAAGAAAAAAACACTAAACTATGTTTGGATTGAGAGAATTGGAGAGGAGAGATGAGATCTCATTGAAAAGAAAAGAGAAGAAAAGAGAAAGTTAAACCACCCAGTTTGGATAGCTTTCATAAGAGAAGAGAGGAGAAGATTTTAAGGTGTAAATTTCAATATTGTCCTTACTTAATTACATAAAAAAGAAATAAATGCTAAACAAGAGAGAGAGATTAAAATCACGTTCATTGGCTTTCTCTTCTCTCCAAATCTCCCCAATTCGGAGAGAGATTTTTGGGCTTTTTTCTCCCCACTTTCTCTCCCCCTCTCTTCCTTTCTCTTCTATTTTAGTTTGCCAAACAAGAAAATTTTAACATCTTTCTCTTTTCTTCTTTTCTCTTCTCCCCAACTTTCTCAATTCAAACAAACTGGACTGTAAAAGGCCTTGATTTGCGGGAAAGAATAAAAGAAAAGAATAAAAGCCTTGGGATCATACATATATTTGCGACATAACATTTTCATTGGGGACTTAGGGTTAGAAGAGTTAAGGAAGGGACTGCCGTTGTTGTGTAGCTCATAAAGTAAATGAGCTTTTTTACGGATAAATAAAAATAAAAAAAAATAAAAAGGTAACAAAATTAAATATTTTTGAAAAGCATGCTAAACCTTTGATGCTTAAAAAAATTCTAGAATTCACTAATGCTTCCTTTGGATTGGTGGGGCAGGAAAAAAAAAAGAAAAAGAAAAATACTAAAAATTACTAAGAGATGGATTCCATTCGAGCAATTTTCTTTTCTTTCTCTCAAGTTTTTTGAGACCAAAGAGAGTCCGAGAGACTCTAGAATTTAAATAAAATAATCGAAAAATAATATTATTGATTAAAGTGTATGAATGGTAGATTGTTTATTACAGTGCTATTTTGAGTCTTGTTTTCCTACTATTAATTTAGTGAATAAGACTTTCTTAAAAGGAAGAGGATCTAAAAATTTTCAAAATGGTGCCTAAGATTAAAATCTAAAGGCTAATTTTGAGGGCAAAAAAGATAATTCAATCGACTTAAGTCCATTAACCCAACATAGAGCTCATTTGGGACTTTGGCCCTTATGTTTTTTAAATTAAAAGTTATGACCGTTTGAAGTTTTACCATGCATGAGATTAAAATATATCTAGATTAAGGTGATGAGTGGTTGTACTTTTTTATTTGTTTATTGTTGACAAATATTTTCAAGTGCATCACTTAATTTTTACTATTAATATATGATGCATGAAAGAAGAAATTAATCATATATCCAGGTAAAGTTTGATCGATGTACAAGCTAGTGTAAGAATTGTTGTGTGATAGAAAAAAAGTACTGTGACCAAATTGCCGAGTGGAGATCTTTTGTCCCATTTTTATGTTCCATTTCTTTGTCCCCTCTAACAAAAGTCCACCTTAAACTTTGTAAAAGGGAATAGGAAAGTAGTACATAAAAATAACACAGAAAATCTCGACTCCAAATTGGCAAGCCATCCAATATTTTGGGGCGGTGCTTTTCAATTTCACGACCATTTTAAAGGGATATATATGATATAGAAAAAATTAGACAAAACCCCAAAAATTCAGGGCCACCGGCCAGCTGGGTGTAGCACCCATGTGCATGTAGTCTGAACACACTTAATTCACCGAGATTTGTAAATGAAATTTTGTTCCTTCAGGTCACATCTACGTCTTAATTTCAAATAAAAAAAAGGTGACATATATGTATATCTACACATTCGAGAAAAAGCACCTGGAACAAAAGCAAAGTAACAAAGGAGTAAAGCCATGGACTTTTCCATCTAGAAAAATTAGGTCCCGATGAAACTTCGGCCGCCTTGTCTTTATCTTTGGTAAAAGCATCTTTCGATGAAGATTGTCACCAAGAAATTTTATGATAAGGTTCGTTTTTTTTTCTTCCGTAAATTATGAAATTAAGTTCTCAAACATAATCATTTACTAGTCATGTGAGATGAAAGTCTCATGCACGGTTTTGAATTAGATTGAGAAAGAAGTGGGAAATTTTCTTTTTGACTCTACCTCTCATTTCTTTCCGCCATTAGAGACTTTATTTTTTTCTCTGTTATTTTGAAAGTATTAGCTATTCAAGTTTTTTATATATCATTAAATACATAACTTCTATTATAAGGTGCATTTTACATAAGGTGACCTCTATAGGATCAAATGCACATGATATTAAGAAAAACTAAGCTAGATTAAATGAGCTGCTTACGAATTTTATGTTCGCCAAATATCACAGTGATTCAACGGTCAGTTTCTGAATAAACTAGCTGGGAAATACTTGTGACATTTTAAAGAACAAAAAAATCACAATTTTTCACCGTAACAATTTTCAAAAACTGACTATTGGATCATTGTGATTTTTGGCGACCATGAAATTCATGAGTAGTTCATTTAATCCAACGGTCAGTTTTTCAGAATATTTTATATATTTAACTTTATAGAGGTCGGGTCACCTTATGTAAAATTACGTAAAGTGACCTTAATTAATAATTATAAGATCGGGTCACCTTATGTAAAATTACGTAAAGTGACCTTAATTAATAATTATAAGAGAAGCTCTATCATTAAATAATTGGTATTTATTTTCATTTTATTTTATAAATAATGGAATAACCCGAGTTCCTTTTTGTTAAAGAATTAAATGTACCTCCACTCACATCTTTCTCTGTCAATTTCTTATAGCCTCCTCAAAGAACTCACGAAGATAAACAATCAGAGTTTATTGAATGGTTCCATTTCTAGTTCACACAAAATTAAAGGTACAAATCCATCATTTTGAGCGAATTCATTCAAAGAATTTGGAGCTATCATTATTATTAAAGGATAGAATCAATTTTAAAATTTCATGAAATTTTTTTTTTTTTTTTTTTTTTTGATGACGAGGGTGTCCGGGCGAGCTTACGCGCACCTCGACTAATCCCCCGGGTGACCGCAATACCCTACTAACCACGGACACCAGTTAAGTCGCAAGGCAAATACCTTGGGTAGGTGGCCCAGGAGATTCGAAACGGGTACCTCGGACTTAGTACGGCGAAGCCCAAAAAAAAAAAAAAAAGGATTTCATGAAATCCCCCATTTCAAAACTTTAATTTTATTTGTAATGGTGGTTGCCATTCTTTTGAATAAATCCTCAGTCACTTATTATTCAATTTCCAATCAACATTAATCAAACAAGCCCTAATAATACACAGGAGACAGATCAAGTCTCAAACTTCAGCCATGTAAATTTGTTGCTGCTATAGGTATTTCTATGAAACAAATTGGTAACAACAGTACTGGATGTCACTATGGGCTAGGGTTACAATCGATCAAGCTCAGCATGGCTTAGGCCCAGATTAGGGTATAGATTGCCTAAACTCAACTTGAGCTTGTAACGCAACACGAATCATTTTCTGTTGTGTAATTAATCCTTGTAATATATATTTAAAATGAAATTCTTTTGCTTTTAAAAATATATTTTTTCCCATATAAATTAAACAAAAATTATGAAATTTAATTAAAACTACATTTATATCAATATATACTATGGGCTGATTAAAGTCTAAGTGAGCTAACTCACAAGCTTTAAACAAACTATCTCGCGAGCCTTAAATGAGTTTGTTCACAAATAATAGCAAGTCGAACTTGGGTCTGCTTGAGTTTGGTTTGTTTATCGAATAAGCTTGAACTTTAAGTTAAGGGTCAACTTATTTACGAATTGAACGATTTATTTGTAACCCTACTAGGCATAGGAATTGTCCGGTTGAGAGGCCAATAGATATTTGAACTGAAGGATGAGTAAGTCAATGGCCTTTTCCATCAAATGTTGTGACTATGTCAGCCCATAAAGTACTGGACTGCGAAAGTTTCTCAGGGCTGTTGGATCTTAATTGTGGCTTGTCATGGCTCTTAGCCCACAGTGATGATGATTGGGCTAGAAATATAGGGGGAGAGATGGGTCCGACACGAATGTGAATATTAAAAGAGAGGGGATGTTGACACACCACACAATTATAAGCCCACCCCCCTTTTTTAGTTTCCAAAAATGCCCTTAAATGAATTGACTATTTAGGACAAATTGAAATAATAAATACCTAATGTATCCTAATTCTAATTGTTAAGCCCACCCCCCCCAAAACCCTTCAGACTTGCAACATTTCCCTTCCCTCCCATACGACACGCCTCATACGACCAAGAAATCCAAGCTCATGGAAGCTTTGAGAGAGGAGCAGCTCATGGATGCTGCTTGACCGGAGAAAATACAGAGGAACTGGAATGAAAAAAAGAGATTTAGGAGTTGCTACCATTGTGAGTTCCATTTGATATGAAAAAAAGAGATTAAACCCACTTCAAATCTGATTTACTCACTTCAACAAGTGAGTAAGCTTAATGATGGAGCTTAATGAAGCAACCAACAGTGATGATGAAAGGATTTAGAAGCTTTAATGGTGTATTTATTTTTTTTGCAAAATCTCGTCGTGTTAGGTTACACAGAAATTAACATTCTAGGAATGTTGTGTAGAAGACGACCTAACATTCTAAGAACGTAGCGTTTTTTCTAACCGAACATTATAAGAATGTTGCGTTTTTTCTAACCGAACATTATAAGTATGTCAGTTTTTCAATTTCGCTATGTTAGGTTGGTTGAAACTTAACATTCCTGTAATGTTAGGTTGGTAAACTCTTAACATTCCTGGAATGTTAGGTTGATCATAACTTAACAAATCCGGTTTGTTGCGTTTTGACTAAGCTAACATTCTAGGAATGTTAGGTGGGACAAATCGCAACAACGCGAATCTGTTAAGATATGATCAACCTAACATTCCTAGAATATTAAGTTTCAACCGACGCAACAAAACTTAAAAAAAATTTACATTCAGTGTTGCGTTACTTGAAACTTAACATTCCTATAATGTTAGGTTGATCATAACTTCACAAAGCCGGTTTGTTGCGTTTTGACCAACCGAACATTCTAGGAATGAATAGGGCAAATTTCAAATTGGGGGGTGGAGAAATAAACTTTTGAGAATAAATTTAGGGGAGGGGTATTTTAGGGATTTCATGGGGTTTACAAATAAAAGAAGGGGGTTAACTTATAATAGGGGGTGGGCTTATAATTGTGTGGTGTGTCAACATCCCCTCTCATATTAAAAGGTGCTATGAGTCCTGCTCGTTGTTCTCGTTTGATGTGGCAACATGGTGTGGTAGTGCTATGTCAGCAAACTGACACATCATTTTTTTTTTTAAAATGGTGGAACTATCTTCAGCACAGTGACAACACAAAGCACAATGGAAAACCCCCAATACAGTGAAAACACTTGTCATAGTAAAAATACCCTACACAATGAAAACTCTAGGGACAGTGAAGATATCCAATACAATAAAAACGCTCAAGACAGTGAAAACACTAATTTTTTTTAGTTTCCATTTTGTTTTTGTTTTTTTTTTTTTAGGTTTTCACAGTGTTATTTTGTGTTTTCGTTATATTTATGCTATATTTATTTCATGCCAAAATTTTTTATAAAAATTATTTTCACTGTGTCCTACTTAAGAAAAGATTTCACTGTGATCAATACCAGTGAGAAGAATAATAGGAGTTTTCACTATACTTTTTATTTTTGTTTTCAATGTGTTTTTGCTATGTCTATTTTATGCCAAAATATTTTTCATAATTTTTTTTATTGTGTCTTATTTAAGAAAATTTTTCACTTTTATAACAAAAGTATTTCTCGAAAATGCTTTGAAAAGTTTTCATTGTGTCCTATTTAAGAAGTTCGAAATTGTTTTCAGTGTTCAAAATTTGCATTTTTTTTTTTCAAATTTTATCACACAGTGAAAACACAATTTGCATTTTTGTGAATTTTAGGTATCTAGTATTTTTACATGATTGCTGGAAGCAGAAAAAGAAAAAGAAAAAGCTAAAAGACAAAGAAAGAGGAGGAGAAGGAGGAGGGCCGCATGCACACTCACCGACTAGATCAGTGGCGGCAAAACAACAGATCTAAAGAAGAAAGGAGCAAGTTCGGAGAGCTTCCATTGAGCTTCACGTCGACATCACTTTGGTGCGACTCAACCATGGCGACACGATGCCAAGACAGTGTTGGGTTAATGGTGTTCTTTAACTTCGATCTTCTTCGTCATTGGAGCAACTCACCGTCGATGAGCATCACTCTTTATTTCTCTCGCTCTCTCCTCTTTATCATGGGGCGATTTGATGAGGGAAAGAAGAAATAACATATTGGAAGAAAACAGTGTTGCGAATGCTTGTGTCTTTCGGTAGAGCAACTGTAGTAATCGATTTTCTCTTGACCAATTGTATAATTCTTAGGTTGATAATCAAAGTTTTTCGGTGGAGTAGCTCATATATTGTATTTGCGGATGCTTCTTGGGTTTATAATCAAAGTTTGGGTGTATTTCGAGGTAGTGGGGAAGCAGCTCACATATTGTTTTTGCTGTTGTTTCAAGGTGGTATTGGTTTTAGCTAAGTCGTATTGGGTTTTGTTTTAGTGGGGCTAATTTTGCTTGTTTGTCTGACGTCGCACTATGGTTTGTTTAACATGACACTACTATGTCATTGGCAGGAACAATAAATCGGAAATGAAATGGGAGAATTAGCATTTTTCATATTAAAAATGGGTTTATGTCCCCATTGCCTACTTCTAGAACACACCCATACAAAACTCAAACTACTAAATGGGTATTGATACATTTTACCATGTTCATGTTCAAAATCTCTCTCCTGAATTATCTCTCAATCTCGGATCTCGAATCTCATTTTTTGGTCTCTCTCTCATTTCTTAAATTTTTTAATTTATAAAAATTAGAATAAAACATTAATTAACCAATTAAAGAATGTCCCCACAATGATAAGTTCTCGACTCCACTCTTGGCTTTCCCATGGAAGGTTATGAAGGCACATAACCTTCAATAGGGTTAATGGGTTACTCCTAGGGGTGTGCAAAAACTTGCCCAACCCGTCCAACCCGACCCCATCCGCAATTCTCGGTTACGAAGGTTAGGCGGGTTGGATTGGGTGAATTTGATGAATTTTTGGCGGGTTGGGTCGGTTAGCAGGTATAGAAGTGACAACCCGCCTTAAACCCGCCAAATAATTATGTATAAATAAATAATATATTTATATAAAATAAATTTCATTACTACATTATATTTTCCCTTAATTAGATATGCTTGCAAGTTAGTGTTTTTTATTTCTTTAGAGATGTTTATTATGATAGTTTGAATATGCACTTATTTGATTTGATATTCTTTCAATTTTGAATGTGAAACCATATGTTAGTTTGTAAGATTTTTTAATAATAATAAACCTTTATTATTATGTATCTAGCTAGTTAGTAGCTTCTATTGTTGTAGGACAATTTATTTTGGCACTTTAGTTTATTACTATTGGAAGAATTGTTTGGATTATAGTTTAATTACTAAATAACACAATATTGCATTGTTATATACGAATTTGAGGTATTTTTGCTTGTTAAAAAAATTTTAAGAACTTTAGGTGTTTATAAAAAAAAATAGTAATGCTTCACCCGCTCAATCCGCCCAACCCGCCATATATTTAACCAATCAGCCGGTTATTGAGGTAGGCGGGTTGGTTGACGGGTGGGAGAATTACCCACCCGCCAAGGGCGGATTGGTTGGCAGTTTTACCCTCCACCCGCCTTCACCCGACCCGCGCACACCCCTAGTTACTCCCATTTGGGACAAGGGTATATGATCAATAGATATGAAAAATATGAGGCGAAGGTGAAAAATAATAAAATAGAGGTAATTTTTACAATTTACCTAAATTTTACGGCCACTAGTGCAAGTCCCCTTCTTCCCAATCAACGGTCCTGATTGCATATCAGACATGTAGATGCACCTTGTGCCCTAGTTGCGATCCCTCTCGGGTTTATATACAACCAGGAGTAAACATAAACCCTAAACCGAGGCTTGTATATAAAATCCCTCTTCTTCACCTATACCCAGATATATTCTCTAATCTCTATTTCTCTTACCCTTCTAGGGTTTACTCTTTCTCTTTTAGGGTTTCAAATTTACCATTAAAATCTTGCTCACTTTCTTCAATTGTCTTTCTGGTTCTTAGCGGAAAGCTCGTCACTTCAGGTCTTTGTATTGTCTGTGTCTATGATGGGGTTAAATATACTGTGAGAAATTTCTATGAAAACAATCTATTCTGAGGCAATGAGGCAGTTTCTTGTTTTCTTTTTTTTTTTTGAAATTTTCCTATTGTTTCTGTCGAACACTTGAAAGTTTATATCTTTGGATGTAACTGTGATAATCTTGATGTGAACATTTTGTGTCATGATTTACTTGCTTATACATATATGTTTTAGAAAACTAATGGGAAGGAAGAGTTGAAAGATTGCAAGTGATGATAAAAAAGACAGGGACATCAGAACTCTCTTGGAGAATGAATGATGACTTGTTCTTGGGAATCTCTCTGATGCTATTGTACAGAATTTACATATAATTAAATTATTTTTTCTGCTAATGCATCTTTGTGTTGCTATTGGGTTCTCCCATTTTAATTGTGATTATTTTTCAGTACTTGTTAATTTTGTTTAAGTTACAATATTAATTATTTTTCTCAAGTTTAATGTCATTATCGTTCTTGTTAGTTATGCAGTGTTTACATTGAAATATATAAGCGGGTTGTTTGTTTTATTCTTTGTCCTTTAAGTGCCTGTGATGGTTTTAAATATACTATGAGTGAATACAATGAAAACATCTTAAATCTGAGGCACCCGATTCCCATTTAGCCTTGTTTCATCCTATTTCCTGTCAGCCTTGTTTTGTTTATTTAGTTTTTATTTAAATCCTCAGAATATTTACATTTTTAAGTTCATTTCATTATTTTTATGGGTGAATTTAGGTTTCTAATTGGTTGTTCTTCAATTATTATAGGTGTTTGATTGATTGCTGTTTTTATTAACATTTAAGTATGTGCAAGTGACGATAAACAGACAGGGACATCAGAACTCCATTGGAGTATGATGATTTGTCTTTGGGAATCTCTCTGATGCACAACCATAATCACAATTTGTAGATTGGGTTTTCAACTAATGTTCTTATCCAACTTTGATGAGCTTTAAAACAGTTTTCTATTTTTTTTTCCTGTTTAATCTTTTAACATGTTTTATCTTTATTGTGTGAGCTTCGAAACAGTTTTATCTTGGTTTGCCAATGATGTACTTATATGCACGTATTATCAGATATGATAATGATGAATAAATTTGATTGTCACTACCTCTGAGGCAAAACCATCCACATCTGAAGTTTGAATTTGTCGTTGGTTTCTTAGCTAATCCTGCAGTAACTGGGTACTATTTGGTCTTTTTGATTGTATCTGTTTGTTTGATTTTAATCAGTTATTTGTTTCCTAAAACCGAATACTACAACCTCAGAACTGATGGAAAATAGAAATGAGTCAAAGTAATGGAGAAATTCTTAATGATTTTGCATTCTCAAAGTTTTAATAGGTATCATTGCCCATGCTAATTCCTGATTATCTTTTTGTTGATGGTTGTCCATTTCTTCTTGCACATATGTAATCTCAGAATACCTTTTTTTTTTTTCTCAACGAAATGATAGAAATTCCTGAAAATCTATGATCCATGATTAATGGGTTTTTTGGACTTGAGTTTGTCTAATGGTTGTCAAAAAGCCTGATGATTGTTACATAAGAACGGAGATTTGATTTGTTGTGCTCTTTGTAGTAGCCTAACCACAATTGGGCTCCAAAAGCATCACATGAAATAAACAGTTCTAGTTGGTATATGAAGGCTTGCATTCATTCCTTAAACTTGCTTGTCTTCTGAGAATCTGTACCTGGATAAGGGGACGCGGTTGCTGATGCTTGCACCATTCATTATCTAAATTATTTGTACCTGGTTGGACATCAGAATAGAAGTATTATTCTGAGTGTTACTGCTTCCGGACTTGCGACACAACTAAAGCATGCAATTTGGACACGAAGGAAACAAAATTCAGCACTTTGGTGTAGGATGCATGAAGTGTTCAACTAGCATAATTGGCATTTATTTCTGGATAATTTTATGTATGAAGTGATGATGGAAGTGAGGCTCTCTACTCATCTGTCAACCCTTGATGGGTGTGGGTGTGGTTGTGGGTGTGGGTGTGGGTCATTCTATGATTTTTTTAGATTTTGATGGAATAAAGGGTCCTGATTATATGTTGTTCTCTGTTTTTAACTCTGTAATACCAAACCATGTTGGCGAAAGAAAGAAAATCAAGTACGTTTTTAACTCTGTAATACCAAACCATGTTGGCGAAAGAAAGAAAATCAAGTATGCATAAATTTTGGTTGGACTTCACTTTTGCCTGGTTCTGTTCAACCCCAGATTTATTTTACATTTGCCTCTAATAAGCTTTTATGAGAGGAGCAGATGTGAATGAGTTGGGGAGTACCCCCTTTTTCCGTTTGGCCCCTTGGAGTAAAGCATGAAGTCTTGTTTCCAGCAAATTCTGTTTGTTTGAATTCGCTGTTGAATCAAACTTATTCTGAAACCTGGGTTGTGTATCAAGGCTTACAAAAGTCCTCAATTCATTTGTTGTATATCAAGTCCCATGAATGCATGCTACTAAGTCTCTTACTCTCTTTATTTGCATCTCTCCCCCGAAGCTCATCACTCGCTCTTAGGCTCCGTGTCTTTGATCTAGAAGCCTTGGCCACATCTACAAGTTCATCCTCTCTATATCAACCTTTTTGTGTATGGGTCTTGGGAACGATATCAGGTGGGATGATGGAATGGTTGTTTTAGTGAGAAAGTGTTCAAATCTTTTTAAAAAATAATGAATGATTTTAATGACTGCTTATGTGGGAAAGAGAAAGATGTTGAAAGAAAGAGATCTTAAATGACTTTCTTTTTTTGGTATTGTTTGTATTATTTTTTAAAAAATTACATGTATTTTTGTACCAATTTTTTTGGCATTTTTGGCTATTTGTCATGTTAAAAAGATTCTTGAATTAGCCGCATAAATCACTTTTGTCAAGTACTTTTGGATACATAACCCTCTTAAAATCACTTTTGGAGCTTGTAACTCGACTTAATCTAAGAAATTGGTGATAATAAAGATTTGAGTAGAGAGGTGATAAGATAATTTGGTTAAATTTTCATACTAGAAGTAATTGTGTCCATATCTTTGGGATCCAACTGTTCGAACTCGCTTACATCCCATCTCCTTGTGAGTGAATAGACATGTAAGCATATGGCCAAAATGAGAATGCCCTATTTCTAGTCCATATGCGGATTCTATAGGAATATTGAGTCGTCCCTGCAAGATTAAGTTAAGCAACGAGTTCCAGCTGGTTGAGTATCAATAAGATCATGCCATTGATCTGGGTTCAAGTTCCTTATTGGGTTTGAACATCTTCACAATCTTTCCATTCAGTCATTTAGAGAGGAGCTCCTTCCATGGGCAGGTCCTGGAGACCTCATTAAGGTCACTGCGCAAGTCAATATGACCAAAGTTATGTAGAGTACTGAGGTGGTGTAAGCTATCAGTAGTCGGAATTGCTTAAAATCATTTTCAGAAAATTATTTCTTCATATACCTTTTAAAGTTATATCCAAACTATTTCTTCAAACCAGAAGAAATAGTATTTTTTTCATACTAGAAGTGATTGCAATGAATGCTTAGAAGGTCTAGTTTTGGCCAACCATCTTATCACTGTTCAAATTGTTTCAAAATAATCATCACTCATCTCTTAGGGCCCATTTGCATTACTTTTTTTATTTTTTATTTTTTATTTTTTATTTTTATTTTTTAAAAATCACTTTTAGAGCTCAAAGTTCTATTTGATTTAAGAAATGAATTGATAATCACTTTTAAATGATTTGAAGGATGATAAAATGGTTGGCAAATTTTTTATACTAGAAGTGATTATGACAAAAGTTTAGGGAGCCTCCAACTTTTGCCACAATTACTATCAGAATGAAAATCTGGATATATGAATACATGGTTTAAATACAACTTTAAAGAAACATATGTAAAAAGATAATTCTCCAAAAATAATTTTAAAAAAAGTTAATGCAAATGAGCTTTTAGATCAAGTAAATTTTTTAGCTTCAAAAGTAATTTTAGACAAAACTAATCTAGACATGTTCTTTAACCCACACCACTACTTCGATAGCATAAGTTGTACTCCCTCCGTCCTGATAAAATAGACCCGCATATTAAGAAAACTCATTAATGCATTGATTTGTGATCTTTTTTAGTTTTTGTTTCCAAAACTACCATTTTTCTATAATTGCATTTGGTGTCATGTCAAGGCATTTTCTTGAAATAATAAAGGGTAATACGAGAAAGTTAAAAGAAATATAATTTGACTTTTCAAAATAGACTATCATTTTTGGACAGCCAAAAAGGAAAAAAATACCTATCTTTATAGGATGGATGGAGCATTTGGCATGGGTGCTTAATTACTCTTTAGTACTTATGCCCGGTTTGTAATCAATAATGCCTAAACTGGGGAAGATAGTGCTGCTCTGCCAAATGACTCCACCTATCTCTTGGTGGTATAGTTTAAAGTTTTTTTTTTATACCAAACAGTGTGTGTATATATATATATATAAATGATCTTATCGGCACATGCTGACTTTCGTAAAAGTCAGTATAAAGTTCATAGGTGATTGTGAGATGCATATTTTGAAAAATTTACCATTGGATTAGATATTATGTATATGTATGTCAGGCATGCAAAAAATCACCATGATCTAACGGTTGATTTCTCAATTATATCACTGAGAAAAATTGTGACAGTATTCAGCGATCAGAATTTTTCAAAGTCTTTATTTTGATATGCCTACGTAGGATCACTGTGATTTTTAGCAAACGTAACATTTATAATAAGGGTATCTAATCTAACGGTTAGTTTTTCAAAATATGCATATCACAATTCCCTATAAGCTTCATGCTAACTTTCGCGAAAGTCAGCATATACTTATTAGATCGGGACTATATATGTATATAAGGGGTATGTGTGGATCAGGTGAGGGCGGGTGGAGGGTAAAACTGTCAGCCAACCAACCCGCCTACCTCAATAACCGGCAGATTGGTTAAATATATGGAGGGTTTCAACTGGCGAGTTGGACAGATTGAGTGGATGAAGCATTACTATTTATTTTTTTTTATAAACACCTAAAGTTCTTAAATCCTTTTTAACAAGCAAAAATACCTCAATTTGGTATCTAACAATGGAATATTGTGTTATTTAGTAATTAAACTATAATTCCAATAATCCCAAGGGTAGATCACTTGGCCAAAAACCCTTGGAAACTAAAGTGAGGTCATGAGTTCGAACCATGGGGCCAGCTCCCCGAGCGTACAACATAGTTAGGTTGGTAGGACATGTCTCCAATGACAGGTAACCAATTCCTGGATCTGGGTGTGGACATGAATCCCCGCCACTATGCGAGTCCGTGTCTTACTGATGTGTGTGTTGAGGAGCCTGTGCATACATCCGGGGTTTGCCCCTCGGTTCTATTCTGATTAAATGACATTAGGTATCGATTCCGAAGTCGTACGAGGACAAACTGAGAGGATTTATCCTTGTATCAAAAAAAAAAAAAAAACTATAATCCAAACAATTCTTCCAATAGTAATAAACTAAAGTGCCAAAATAAATTTTCATTCAACAATATAAAATACTAACTAGATACATAATAATAAAGGTTGATTGTTATTAAAAAATCTTACAAACTAAAATATGGTTTTACATTCAAAATTGAAAGAATATCAAATCAAATAAGTACGTGCATATTCAAACTATCATAATAAATATCTCTAAAGAAATAAAAAATACTAACTTGCAAGCATATCCAATTAAGAGAAAATTTAAGGTAGTAATGAAATTTATTTTATATAAATATATTATTTATTTATATATAATTATTTGGCGAGTGTGGGTGGGTTAGGACGGGTTGTCACCTATATACCCGTCAACCGAATCAATGCACCAAAAATTCATAAAATTCACCCAACCCAACCCACCTAACCATTGTAACCGCGGGTTACGGATGGATCGGGGTGGGTGGGGTCGGATCTGACGAGTTGTGGGGGGTTTTTTCACACCCCTACGCTGAGCGGGCCTGATTGTGCTTTTCTCAGCACAACAAGACAGTGTTAAGTGTTAGGATTGTAAATGGAACACAAGCATTGAACACAAGGGCCCCCATGCTCCATATGTGTATAAAATAAGTTTAAATAATTAGATTACGTCAGGTTAATGAGAGAAGATCTTAGGTTCAAGCTTAATTAGTGCTCTGTTACATTTTTTAACAATTTTTTTATCGTGTATCATCTATATATATATATGTATATATATATGGTTAATTCTGTTCTTATAAAGATGATTGATACATACACGGATTATATGAATAGCTTTCCCCAATCTTGCAATAAAAATTGAAACTTGACAAGAAATACTCTCTTAAATCTGTATTTTGGGTGGGGATGAAGATAGATGGAACCATATATGTATATATATGCATGATATATAATACAAAGAGAGAAAATTAGTGATCACCAGGCCTAGGAGAGAGAGAAAAGAGGGATATATTAATGTAGATTTACAAATCTGTTGCATTTGTGTTTGGTTTTATTCAGGTTTTGGGGTTTTGCATGTGTTTTTCGGTTGGAAGTATCCTTAAGAGACAACGAAATAACATAATGACAAGAGAAGCCAAAAGCGTTTTCAAGTTTAAGGAAGGAGCCAAAACACAATCACCATGTGCATTTGCTACGTGTCATCCCATTCAACCATTTCAAGTTGCTTTCATGACCTAAATTATGTCATCACCTCCACACCCATCTAATTTTTTATTTCTTCACCCCTTTTTTTTATTTTTTTTTTTTTGGGGGGAGTTGGAAGGAATTAAACAATTGATGCCTTGAACTCTTTCAATCTTTTTTTTTTAAATAAAAAAAATACTTCTCCTCATTGGCTCTTTGCGGATTCAAAATTACGTCTTTTGGGATCAATCTTCCGTTTGAAGAGAAAATCTTAAATGAAATAAGTGAAATAAGAAGACCCGATGAAGTCGATCATCCTTTTTAATTTTCAACTAATTCTAAAATAATATTTTTAACATTTGAAAGCAGTCACTTCATTAAGGCCGAAGAAAAGTATTAAAAGTAAAGACGGTATCCAGTTCATGGTTCACCTTTCTCTTAAGTCACCTTTTACATATAATTTAGTGTAAATGAATAATGCTCGTATTAATTTAGCCGGACACAAGACTCATATGAAAATACTTTGAATATTTAATTTGTTTCTTAGCTTGATCATTGTAAGTACGTGATTAAAAACTACTTCTTCTTTTCTTTTTTTTTCGAAGCTCACTTATCCTGTGGCGGCCCACCTGCTAAATAAAGCAGGAGTCATGACAGAGTCCGATAGAATTTTTTATTTTGAATGTTTTAAATGTTTGATTATAGCTGATTGAAGAAATAAGATAGTAATAAAATTTATTTTATATAAATATATTATTTATTTATATATAATTATTTGGCGGGTAGAGGCACGTTTAGGGTGGCTTGCCACCTTTATACCCCAACCAAATCAACCCGTCAAAAATTCATCAAATTCACCCAAATCAACCCGCCTAACCATTATAACCGCGAGTTGCGAATGAAATCAGGGTAGTCGGGTCGGGTAGGATCAGGCGGGTTAAGCGGATTTTCGCACACCCCTTATATATATATATATGGGTTATTGGGTTGTATTCCCCTTACATTCTATTTTGACAACTATGTTCACACCTCATTTTCAAAATACCATTTTAGGTTGAATATTTTAAGAAATCATCAGGTAGATTAGATACTTTTCTTATATTTGTCATATAAAAAAAAAATTAGAATTATCCAACGGCTAATCTCTAAAAGAAAATGATTTGGCTACAGGCCAACCCAACCTAACCTCAGGTTGGGTTACTCATGTGTTGTTGGGTTGCAAGTCTTAGTTTCTCCTCTACTCCTAGTCTCCTACCATCACGCAACCACCAGTTAAGCTTTTTTTTAAGTTTCCATCATCTATTTGGTGCTGCTACCATAAAAGCATTTTAGCTTGTCATTCTAGTTTATGTAAAAAAAATTTAAATAAATTATACTTACATCACCTCTAGTACCTGAAAATTACAAATACATCCCTTCTAATTTCAAAAATAACAAAGACATCCCTTACTTTAGAAAATAACCTACAAAAACACTCCTTCTGGGATTGTTTTTGTTGATGTCAAGCAATAATTTTTGAAAATACCTAAAATACACATTCTTGCTCACTATTTGGATATTTATATATTGAAGTCGATCACCTTATCCAACCAATAACCTTTTCCGACAAAACTTTCCTAGAGACAAACTCCTATATCCCTTCACCATCTCTCTCACTTTGTTGGTTGTCTCAACTACTTGGGCTGAATTTTGATATGTAAACCTTATTTACATCTCTTGGTGTGCAAGTTACACCAATTTGTCGTAGTAGTAATAATAATAATATGACTTAGCATTAAATCATGTCGCTATATAAGCAACCTTGATGGGATTTTTATAGTCCAAATTGGGAGCAAAGGAGAGAAGGGATTTACATGATTGTATCTTTGGTGGTCCAAGTAGTTCTTTACTTTAATAAGCAGACATTTTTTGATTAGGGATTTGCACAAAAAAAGAGTTAAATTTCTCTAAAATTGCCCCAAAATCAATTAATTAAATGAATGAAATAAAATGAATGAATTCATGATAGTTACAAGAATTAAAATTAAATTAATAATTCAAAAACTTAACTGTTTGGATTTTCTTTTTATAAGTATTTATTTGCTTATTTAAAATTTTGCAATATTTATTTTTTTAATAAAAAATTAGAATTATTTTTTTATTTTTTTTTGCATAGATGACAATATTTATTTGCATAAAAAATTAATATAATATTTGGCATAGATGACATATATAAGCAAAATATCTAACCAAAAAAAATTGATTTCTCTAAATATATATCCCACATTAAATTTTGTAAATAATGTATCAAACCAGAAATTAGAATGAACAACCGATCTGTCAATCTAAATTGACTAATATATTATACATCCCTTTTTCTTTTTTGGGTTTTGATTTTTTTTTTTTTTTTCGAGAGAGAGGGAATTCAGAATTGGTACATCCAATCTAAAATATCTCACAGGATTGACATAGAGGCAGTATATATATCCATTTCATGTTCACGCTGTAATCATGCAAGTTGACAGCAGATAGGGTTTGCCAATAAACTATCCAACTAAGCAATAAAATAGTGCAAGTGATGATTGGAGCCTGTGTTGTCCACTTGCAGATCATCATCCACATCTTATGTTATGTGGGACCCACGCTGAATGGGAAACTGAGAGATCCACGTCGATGCCACGGTTGTCTGACTAATGAAAACCATTTTTTAATTTTTATATGTGCAATCTGCAATTTGGAGGGCCTACATTATTTTTGTACAAATTTGAGTTCCCAACATGCATGTGTAGTGCACATTATTAAAAAATGGTTCCATACATGATTAAAAATATATATGGTTGGTCACCTGTTTATATAATCGTCTGTGGATGAAAATTAGGGTTTCTTGAATTTCGATAAATGCAATAAAATCCTGAATTTTGACTTAGTGGGTAGACTAGCTGAATTTTTTTTGAATGCCGTGGTATAAAGATATTAACTCGAAGACTTTTAGATAATTTTTATAATTTTTTAGGGTAATTATATAACTGTTAGATATTTGTTGATTATATGAATAAGAGTCTAATATGATCACGTTTGATAAAGCAGAAGTCCAAAAATCGAATCTTGACACCTTGGTTATTGAATGAATAAAATTTACGGATGATCTCACTTATTTTTTAAGAATTAGTCTTACTCAAATCTCAATAGAAGTAGGCTCAAAATACCTTATATTAGTATTTATTTATTTATTTAAAAAAAATTTACTGTGAGTCAGCCAATGAAATTTTTACTTTGTAATCTAGGAACATATTTAACTCGGGGATTGTATCTTCTTCTACCATATTATTGCCATAAAATGTATTCCTGTGAGTTTGTGTTTTTCAACATCTGTTGACGAATGGTTTATTGACTTATTGCTCATTACAAAGTCATGAAGAGAAGTAACAATATTCTACGTCAAAGAAGAGTCTAAAACATTTGATTTCCTTTCCCTTTTAAAATTTGGTTATTTCGTAATTCAAAAACATATGGTTTGTATGACTATGTTTTCACAAAGGTAAAGAGCAGTGCTACGGACACTGTAGTGCTTTCCCGTTTACACTCTCATCCATATAGTTAAGTGCCACATCAACACATTAAAAATGCACCAGTCCACATATTAAAGTGCCACATCAACACAGTGAAAATACTCAATCACAGTGAAAATACCCAAACTCAATAAAATACACAAAATTCTCTTCTTCTTTTTTTCTTTTTTTTTTTTTTTTTTCACTCTTTTTTTTTCTTTTTTAAGCAAATCACTCTAAAGATAGTATAGTGAAAACACATAAAACATATAAAAAATACAAGATAGTGAAAATCCAAAAAACACAGAAAAAACACGACAATGAAAACATTAAAAAACACAAGACAGTGAAAACAAAACTCACAAGACATAAAAAAAAAATCACAGTGAAAAATACTCAAACTCAATAAAAATACACAAAATTCACTGTTTTTTATTTTCACTATCTTTTTTTTTTTTAGCAAATCACTAAAGATAGTACAGTGAAAACACATAAAAAATACAAGATAGTGAAAATCCAAAAAACACATAAAAAACACAAGATAGTGAAAACATTAAAAAACACAAAACAGTGAAAACACTAAAATACAGACAGTGAAAACACTCAAAATGCCTTGAAAACTTATAAAAAAAAAAAAAGGACAATGAAAACACGTAAAAAGGGACAGTGAAAACATTAAGAAATGCTTTGAAAATTCAAAAAAAAAAAAAGAAAAAGAAAAAAGATTTGAGGGACTTCTTGGTATACCCCTAAAAGAAAAACACACAAAATTTAATTTTCACTGTGTTTTTTATTATTATTATTTTTTTTTATACTAGCATAGTAAAAAAAGGTTTTGTTTTCATTGTCTTTCCTTTTTTTTATTAGCACGTTGTTTAGTTTTCACTATGTTTTTTATTAGCACGGTAAAATAGAAAAATAAAAGTTTTCACTGTAATTTTTACTGTTTTTTAACTCAGTGAAAATCCATCATAAGCAGCATAGCATAGTGAAAAAGATTTTTTATTTTTTAGTTTTTACTTTGGTTTTTTTTTTCCCCTTTCATGTGGTTACTCTTCATTGACAGTAAAGAAGAAGGAGGAAAAGGAAGAGAGGGAAGAGCAAAGAGCTCACCTCATGACCACTCACTTCAGTCAAGCTTGAAACCGGCGGCGGTAGCACTAGCAACTACAAGAAGCGACAACTGCAACAACATATCTGATCTGGCGAACCTCTTCCTTCCGCAGCTCCGGCGACAGCAGTAGCAGCTTTGGCGAACCTCTCTACCTCTCCGACGCCGGCAACCTTAAATGGCACATCTCCGATCGATCAACATCTTCATCTACTTTTGTTCATACAAGTGCAGCGAACCAATAGCCAAATTAATTGCCATACCTTTGTGCTGTCGACGGGGTATGTGTCGACGCACTTGGGGTTCTTGTGCGTGCACCTCCTGCCCAACCCTTACCGTCTTCTCTATTAAAGAGCAATGAAAGCTTCGAGTAGGGTCAACCATGTTCATCGTTGGAGGCATCGAAGAGCCAATCTACAAATGCTTTGACTCGTCGGCCGATCTGCAACTACCATTGTTGCTGCTTCTTCTTTGCCTTATGTCAACGTCGGTTAGTTGCATAGCCACGCCGGTCCTGCTCTTGAACGGAAAGAAAGGGGAAGAGAGAGAAAGAGCGGAGAGAAATACAAAGATGGAGCAGAGAGAATCCCAAATGCAGATTTGAGCTGCCAACCCTCTCTCACACCTTTTTATGTGCTCCTCTATCAGCAACGAAAAATATAAAATCAAAATATCAAAAATGAGTGTTGAGGGGTATGTGGCAGTATACATCATACGGGAAATTTAATACAGGAGTATGGGACAGGATTAACAGCATTTTCTTTTTAAAAAACAAGAACTGTGACTTATGACTCATTTAACTCAAAAAACGCTATTTTCTAAAAATAGCGTCTTTCTTGATTATTTTTTTTTAAATAAAATATCTGAAAGCGTGATTTTAAGTTTCATGCATTTTCTTCTGCAATTCTAAAAATAAAAATTTATTTTTGAAAACATGGCCAAATAAGTCCATATATTTGTATTTATTTTCCCAATGTTTTTGCACCATAACATTTGTAAATTCCAAATAAATGAATGGTCTTTATTTATTCCAACTCATTGAAGTTTATGTTCCATTTGGTCACAATATAATTTCCAAATCATTCATATTATAAATGAATGGCTTTGGTAAACATGTTGATCTTAAGCAGCAGCACAATCTCTATTTTTGTACATTTCAAAAATACATCAAAATTTTTGTACATTTCAAAAATACACCAAAATAGAGGAGATATCTTACCGCCTCATCATTTTGTTTAAAAATTTGATATAAAATTTGGTATACTTAGAAAAACACTTCTAAAATGCGAGCCAGTTAATTAATTATTGCATGAAACCTAATCCAAGATAATTGAAGAAATTGAGTCAACTAGCCATGAGATCTTATTAAAAAATATTACATCAAATATTAAGTACTCAATCTGATTCTTGACATAATATCTTACTTATTAATGAAATAATAAGGAACCAGCAGAGGAAGTAGACCAAGACTTTGATGGCTCCAACCACCAAATAACTAGGAGCCAGCACACAGATTTTGCACACAGATTTTGGTTGTTACATGTAAATTATTTTATTTTATAAATAATTTTGTCAACAAATCCTTCTGTGTAAATGAAAAAATTCAACAGGATGACAAATATCGTTATAAATTATTATACTAGAATAAAAGTTAAAAATGGAATCATTTCACAAATGTATGAAAATTTGATTCAATAACATTAATTATGATAATAATTCGAAATCTTATACTTTAAATATCATGAAAATTATAATAAATCCATTTGAACAACCAAACAAACCCTATGATATCACCTGTTAATAGCAACAAACTGAGATATTGAAGAGATTAATTCATTGCGAAGCTCGAAGAGACTCAAGAATATAATGTTTTACAAAAGATGATCAATTCACTTCTAAAAGAAAATGACGCCATCCTGGAATTATTTCACCATGTAAAATTCGCAATGATTTGTTCATACATAAATCATAATTGTAAATACAATCTCAATTCCAACCAATATATATATATATATATATATATATATATATATATAAAGCATAATAATAACAAACCTAGATCTGTATTAATCACCTTAATCAGATCACAATATCCAATTCCAATGACAGATTAACCAAACTGGTAGGGCTCATTCTCAAAAACCAGAAGCCCGCTTATGGAAAACCTAATAATAAATATTTACAACCAAAGAGCAAAAACACCAATAAAAATGGAGCTGTTTTACTCCATAACTAAATCCCCATTAAAGCTTAAATCCATATTCAAACCTGCAACATAGCATTCTCTTCTCTAAGTTCCATGTTAGTGCCTCCTTTGCTAAAAACACCAGGCATATCAATAGCTTTGATAATCAAATTCTCCATTCTTTTTTCTGTGGTGGAATGTGATGGTAAATCTATTGAAATCTCGCCAATCGAAGCTAATTTCAGTAGCTCAGATTCATCAAGACCCTTTGCTGGGCCAAGACTGCATCGATCAGTCCCGTGCTTTGTCAATGCATCTTTAAATTTCTTAATCTACAAAACAAGAATTTAGTCTTGTAAGTCGAAATTCAAATAAAAACCCATTAATGAGCAAAATTAAGAAATGGGATTTTTTTTTTAATTGAATGAAATTCTTACAGTTGCATTGGTGCAGCTGAAGCTACACACCCGGCCTTCTGCACCTCTGTAGAACCTAAAGAATGGTAGCACATGGATGTGGAGAGCGTGACACATTGTTTTGAGTTCTTCATAATTTACTTTAAGAAAAATTGCATCTGGGTTCGATTCCGCCAGCTGACAGATCTAATAAAATAAAAAAGATTACAATCAAATTTACCAAAAATCAAATTTGCTTAAATTTGAGATGGGTTTATGAACAACATATACTATTTATTTAGAAATCAAATATACCTTTGGATGAAGAGCTCTGCAACCTCCACAGCCAGGTGAATAGAAGTCAGTTATAATCAATCTCTCTCCAGCATTTAACAAGGAATCAACGAGTTCTTTTGCTGAATGGATCTCTATCATGTTAGCTTTAAGGGCCTTCTCCCACCATCTTTGAGCTCGGCTTACACAGATTGATGCTTGTGCCTGAAACCAAACATTTAACATTAATATTGAAAGCCAAATGCAATCCAGAACCAAATAGTTCTGTGAAAGGCTTAAGGAGCTATAATAGATAGATAGATAGGGAGAGAGAGAGAGAGAGAGAGAGAGGATTCACATACATGAATAGAGGAAGTTGTTGGGGCTTTGGCACTCCAATCTTTTGAACGCTTTAGATCTGAAACATGTAGGGGTTTTCCCCTAAAATCTATACTCAAGACATGAAGATCTTTTGGTTTAAATCGTAGAGAAACAACAGAGGGGCAAAACCCAAGAACCCCTTCGGTTTTGTACTTGAAATTGGTCTCATTCGACCTAGAAAAGTAGAGACCACTCTTCAATGAAGAAGCCATGACTATGCAAATCAAAACGCCTTTTCAAGCTTATAGCATCAAACAACAAAAACCCACCAAACCAACCTCTATATTCAGATCAACCACCAGTTTTTTTTTAATCAGAACAGAGGATTTGAAACAGAATACCCTCTTTTTCGTAACAAATAAACAAAACTTGGAGCCTGAAAACTAAAATCCAACCAAGGCCCACTTTCTTTCTTCAATAGAAATGATGATTTGATTCGTTTTTCTTCAATGAGAATGATGGATATGAACAAGAAATGTGTTCCTTTTGACTGTAATATCAAATACCAAGTTTTTTTGTCAAACAGAACAAAGAATTTGAAAAAGAAAAACAAGGCTCAAACACCCTGACAACAAAAAAGCTAAGACCCACTTCGTTTATTCTTCAATAAAAAGTGATGGATTTGAACCCAAAATGTCTTCCTTTTTGACAATAATAATACTAACACTTGGTAGTACGTATGGGGAAAGAGAGAGAAAGAGAGAGAATTTTGTTGTTGTTTGAAGATTCAAAGAAGGTGAAGAAGACGAGAATAAAAAGGAGAAATGCGGGGAATAGGAAAAGAACCCGGGTGGGTGGGGATCATTTAATCTGGGTTTAACTTTATCCATATTAAAAAAATTTAATTTATTTGAAAGATATTTGGATAATTCACAGGTAATTCAGCGGTGTACGATCTATCTATTAGTAGATTAGGGTTCGCGGACTTTTAGGTTGTGTTTTGGATTATCGATGATATAGATTATAGATGCTGGCTGCAGCCTGCAGGTGTTTGGCAGTTAGCCTTCGTTGTCCCATCAAACGGCTAAACCGCGTAGCTGACTCTATTTACCGGTTCTGCCTTTGGATAAGACTAGCGACCTTTCAGTTCAAACTACAGCTTTGAAAATTAAAATGATTAAATTTGTTGGTCAAAATTATTAAAAATTATAAATAGCTATTTCCACACCCTTTTTATTTATTTATATTTTCTGTTTTATTTTAATTTTATACCGTCTTAATTTATATCACCATCTTTTCATTTTGGATGTCTCAAATGTGTTTTCATTTTAATTTTTTAAATTAAAAATTAGAATGAATTTTTTATTATACCCATTTATCAAATAACTAAAAAAATAATAATTTTTTAAAAAAAGATTATATATATATATATATATATATATATATAGAAATTCTATGATCAGGCCGGCCTGATTATAGAAAAAATACGGTCACCCCATTTAGGGGGTGATGCAGGATACAGTTTCACATTTCGACCGTTGAATTTTTCATTCAGGCAGTGTTTGTCATGCCTGCAGAAAATCACAATGATCCGACAGTTGGTTTATGAGAAAACTGGCTTTGAAAAAAACTGGAATTCAAATAATAAAAAAATAACAGTTTTTTCCAGTTTTTTTCAAAGTCTGTTTTCTCATACACCAACCGTCAGATCACTGTGATTTTTTGCAGGCATGACAAGGACTGCCTGAATAGAAAATCCAACGGTCGAAATGTGAAACTGTGTCCTGCATCACCCCCTAAATGGGGTGATCGTATTTTTTCTATAATCAGGCCGGCCTAATCATAGAATTTCTATATATATATATATATATATATAAAAGGTAGATATGTTCTAGTCAAATGAACTGAAGCAAATTATGAAAAATTGAGATCCTCCTTAAGCGTGGGAGGATCATCATGAGATCTCGCATATTTAGCTAGTACATCTGCTGCCTTATTGCATTCTCAAAAAATATCAATTAATTGAATTTCTGTAATATTTGCTTTTGATAATTTTTAACTTTTACATACTCATGATCCTTTTATCATAAAACTCATATTCTCGTTTATGAAATGATGATTTATGAATATATCCCGTCGGTAGGGTTTGTGTGGATCGGTTGAAAGCATATTTAATGATTTATTTTATGTGGGTGTTAAATTTTTTCAACTGCTATCCAACTATTGTTCTTAAAAACATCGGATTAATTAATTTTTTTTAATTATAATTTCAAATCATTGAATTGGACAAGTTATGATTCAAATTATCATTTTAACTTTATTTATTAAATGAAGTTGATCGAAGAATGAAATTTTTTATTTATTATACTTATGATACATCTTTTTTCAACAAATTAATCAATTTAATTAGACACATAATATTGACTTAATGAACTCCAAGTATTTAGAAGAATAAAAAAAAAAATTAAGACTTTTAAGTGCTTTAAGAATTGTAGGTGGGATGAATTTTTTTAAAAATATATATAACTCTAGTGGGTTGGTTTAAAAATGCAACCCATAAACCGACCCGAACCGAACCGACAAGATGATAAAATTGTCCAACATGTCCCGTCCAAATGTTCTTGGATCACATGGTTTAACACAAGTTGGACGGATATTTGCATAGTCCTCAATGTGGGTATGTGATAGCACTTCTGCTTTCCATTAATATTGTATGAGGTAAAATGCCAATTGCTTTCTTTTTTCTCTCCTAAACCCCCAAATCAGGGGAAGGGGAATCAAAATCTCTTTCGAATGGGTCAATAATAATAATATATAAAGCTAACGGCATGCATCACATTTGCTAAATAGATTAAGGAAATAAATGGGGCACTCGAATCACATGACCCACAGTAGTTCCGTTAACAAATAAATTACTGCAAACATGCTTTGTGCTTTTGAAGAAAAACATATTTAAAAAAAAATGCTTTGTGCTTAGTGCCTCAGTCAATGGCAAAACAGCATCGTCCAGGCACGTTAAGCTTCATGTGATCTTGTACTCCATGGTTGTTTTTTTAAACCATATATATATATAACTCTCTTGCAATCTCTTTCCATAGCCTTTATAGAAAGAAATTGCATTGCTGCAAGAGAGTGATATATATATATATGTCACTATGCCCTACCCCTCACTGATTCAATCTCTCTCTCTTTCTGTTTCATGGGTTGGGATAAAGCTTGCAGTGGTAGCCAGAGCCCACGGTTTTGGACAATTTTTCAGTTATTAGAGATTAGCCCATTGATTTGCCAAAACCAAGGTTCCATAATCTTCTAGAAAAAGACCATATATTTGAGGTGTTATTAGAACATGATAAGATCGATGCAATCTTCCACCAATATCAATGAGGCTAGGCACATCTAAAGGACTCAGATCTTCTCCTTGGACTCTTTTGTATTTGGGTATATAGGTTTTTTTTTTTTT
>JAESVK010000803.1:17596-47988 GCA_017140935.1 Hamamelis virginiana | reverse complement strand
TACAAATTATTCACTTGGTAATATTTTATCTTTACTCAAATCAAATTTGTGGTATGATTACTATGATTTTAGACTGGCAATTGAGTAACAGAAATGGCTGCTAGAATTGTACAAAAGCCCTTTTGATTTATGTATGAAGATTAGAATACAATTAGCAGTGAAAGTACCCTCGATGCCTCATTGCCTCTTGCATTTACCTTCAACATCGTTGCTAGCCCATATCCTTCACCTATTTGGCTATTTGGGTTTATGGGCTATCAAATTAATTGATGAGCGTAGATTCAATTTACTTATTTTAAGTAAATCCAATAATTCACCATATTAATTGGCTCAAAATTACAGAAATCTCAATTTCAACTCTCAACAGTTTCTATCTGATCATTTCTAGTGTGGGCGTATGGGATGGAGCTAAAAAGGATTAGTCTAACTAAAAGTTAGGATATCCCACCATTGATACACACAAACACACGACGAAAAAAAAAAAGGAGCTCAATTATAAATGGTCAAGTGACCAACTAGCTAGAACCCACTACCACTAGGATTGAAAAGATTAGGATTCCATTCAATATTATGTATTATGTTCTCATTTAGTTGATAAATATGTCAAAAGTAAATTTAATATGACAGTACAAGGTAAAGAAACACATGTAACTGCTAAGAAGGCATGATGTAGAAATTTTATTTGACTAAAATATCCTTATAAATTTGTAAAAATACATAATTTAATAAATTTCACCACTTGTGACAAAAAAATAAAATAAAATTATAGGGCCACAAAAAATAAAAATAAAATACTCCACATTCTTTTTCAACATCTCGATAAGAAAACAAATTACAAACTCTTACTTCAACTAGGGCTTTCATTCAAAATGAATTATTAAAACTTCATGTTCTTTATATCTTTCAACTACTTGTAAGATGTATATTGATCAAAAAAAAAAAAAAAAAAAAAAAAAAAAAACTTAATTTGGACATGGTTACAATGATGGTAATGAATATAAGTGAATAGCTGAAATGGTCATATGGGCAAGAGTTTACCTTTTACTAAATGTGTGCATTCATAATTTGGACAGCATATACAATTATGTCTGCATGGTCTCATCAATGGAAAGCAAAGCAAAAAGAACAAGGAGAATTACTTAAAAAGTTCTTCCTTCTTGCCAGCTTCTTCCAGCTCACGCAGCCCTCCAACTTTCTGCTCAATCTCCTCAATCAGCTCCTCACGCCACAATTCTGCTCTAGCAGTTTCTTCAATGTCTTCTTGCTGCATCATCATACATTCTCAATCACAAAATTTTAATATTTAGTGGAACTTAAAACATTTTTTATCAAATTGATAAGGGTTTATGTCAAAGGCTAGCTACCATTAGTATTTCAGTATATGTGTGAAAATTATAGCAATGAATTACTTGCACAAACTAAAGACTTTATTTCGAAAAGATCAAGAGGGAAAGAAAAGAAAAATGTTAACTTCTATTTAGAAATAAATTACTTTCTGAAGCGTTTTGCCTCTCATTCCTTGAACTTTTCGAGGTCCAAACAAAAGCCAACAGATATATTGATGACATAATAAGATTGAGGAAATATAGTGAAAGAAACACGATCTTAAAAGCCTTTTGAGTTATAACATGTTGAAAAGCCCCCATCAAACTCTTTCCAGAATCAATCATATTCAAACTCTAAACCCACTAGTTCTTGATTTTTAGCTTGAGACATTGTAAACAGTATGATTCATGCACCTTCTATTTGAAACAAACAGAGAAGGAACCGCGATGCCAATCACAAAATCATCAGGTTACAACATTAATACATTCTTTTTGGGCTTCTTGAATTTTGACATTATTAAGTCCTCAAAAGACTACCTTGATTGGATAATTTTAACTCATCTGTTGAGAACTCAATGGAACCGCCAAATGGTGGATTCATATTTTTTTTTCAAGTTATAACATGGCTCAATTCTATTAGGGAGGCATAGAAGGAGGCATATTATATATGGAAGCAGAGCATCAGAGTTCGAACCAGAACATGACTTTGGAAAGGAGTATTTCTGCATAGACATTTAGCATGCTTTCATAAATCGCTAAAAGTTTTTACATCATGCCTATTTAGTAAAAATTAAAAAAAAAAGATTGGAAAAAAGTGCAAGCAATTGTACCTTCTCATAGACCCAATGCCCAGTACCATCTCCTCCATCTTTCCTATATTGTTCTGAATCATAATATGGGTCCTAAACCATGGTCATCTTTATTAGATATCAAACTCAAAACAAAGGGCACATTTGGGCATCCCTTGAAAATTAAATGGCTTCATTAGCTTTTGTATAGCAATTGAAATAACAAATCCATCATCTAAAATGTGCTCGATCATTTAGGAAAATTAGGACTACGTCCACAAATGATGGTATAAGATCAATTTTAGGATTTCTTTAAACGCCACAATTCCAAATGGCCCCATTCATGATGATGAGTTTGTATATAAAAAGTAATGTGGCAATTCAATTTTCAAAGCAGTGATGCTCAAACACCCCCTAACTAATCTCTGATAATGTAAAAATATAAGACAAAGAAACAGATGCGAAAAATGCTTACTTTTGTGGAACCAAAGAAACAACATCCCCAGCATGTAAACATGATGTAAAAAGTATCTGTTAAAGGAAAGAAAAATTTCAGTTATGATGGTACAAATTCCAAGCTTCTTCATGTTGCCCAACCATGATAAAGAGGAGAAAGGAAGACAGTGAGTGATAAGATACTTACAGACATTCTTTATGGTTTCATCATTGAGATGCCAAATGGATTTGTGGGTTATGAGGTCTCTTTGGCCTTCAACATGCTCAACTAGAACTGCCATTAGAGGCCAATCTGGTAAAGCATTCACTTTACTTGAACAGCCTCTTTTGCTCTTGCTGCCTTCAATCTATATCATTCCCAAAATTTAAAAGATGGTGCTGAAAAGTTTGGAATGACCCAAGAACATTGGTGACTCAATACTAAATGTTTTGAAATATACTTAATTTCCTGTTTGGTTACCGATGAATGATTAATTTCCTTATCCTTTTCTCCGTTTTCTCAGCAACCAAACAGAGGGAATTTTGCTATGCAGTATAGTTCATGCAGTTATGGATATCATAAGCTACTTACCTGCTGCCACCCAATGTTGAACCTAGAGCTTGAACACTGCCTGAGCTGCAAAGGCAGATGATTCTTCAATTCCAGCAACTTAAATAATTTATTTATTTATTTTTTATGTAATTCAACAACAAAACTGGGATGATAGACTATAAGGCCTTACCGATCTTGGACATGGGTTCGTGTCCATTTTTGTTGTTTGGACGGAGGAATTGTGCACATGTGGTTTGATCATGGTGAAACCCATGATAGCTTCAGCCATTTTTTTATTTTTCTTAATGAGGAGGGTTAGTTGTGTTTGATCTTAAATGTGGGAGTTCTGGTTGTTATTTTGCTTTTGTGTTGTTTGGTCGGAGGGAAAGTGGATAAGGAAACCATTTGTATCCACCCTTCCATCATGCACATGTACATCTTTTATCGAAATACATGGAAGAATACCCCTCTGTTCTCTAAAATGACCATCATATCCTCAGGGTCATCATGAATTCATGACCGTCCAAATGCTGGAAAGGGCCTCTTGAAAATAAATCAAGACTACTATATTTGGACCTATAAGGGAAGGTATGCTTGTTCAATGGTCTAGATTGAATAGTAGTATTGCATTAGTGCATTACACTTTTGATGAAATACCACTAAGGTTATTGCAATACACTACTCACTTTAGCTGTTTGATGAATGGACTTTTTTTGATGTGGTTATTGTTGGAGAGTCATTTTCTTATAGATACTCGGATTTGGATTTTTAATCAATAAAGGATACGTATTTTGAAGAATTGACTATTGGATGTGATAGTCTTATTATAAATATCATGCACGCTAAAAATTCATAATAATCGACGGTCCGTTTTTAAAATACAGATTAAGAAAGATTGTGATAACATTCAACGGCAAAAACTTATTTAAGCTTTTTACAATTTGTATTTTAAAACTCGATCGTTAGATCACTATAATTTGTGACATGTCTAACATGTATAAGAAGACTATTTAATTCAATAGTTAATTTTTCAAAATATCAACTAAAAAAAAAAAATCCTCACGTAAGCTTACATGGGTACATATAGATAAGAAAATCACTTAGGTGTTGGAATTATCTCTAGGAATATTCATACGTTCAACACATTAGCAAATGGCCTATTAGCTCAGTTGGTTAGAGCGTCGTGCTAATAACGCGAAGGTCGCAGGTTCGAGACCTGCATGGGCCATCTTTGTATTAAATAATTCTTGTCTTTTTGCCTTTCAGACTTGTGGTTCTCTTTTCAGTTTTCACGGCGAGGCATCCAAAGAATACCTCCAATGGTTTACCAAGAATAAAAATACTTCCAGTGTGCGGTCTTTGGTTTTCAACTACTCTTTCTTTCTCTCTCTTTTTTTTTTTATTAAAAAATATTTATTTGTTTATATTTATATCCATCACATTCACATCTTCAATCCTCAATCCTCAATCTCTAATTCGGCCCAATTTTCCTTTCCTTCTTCACCATCTTCCCGGAAAATTCATAATTCGCACCCGAACCCACTAAATTTTCTGAGAAATCCAATGGGGGGAGGCGGATTGTTTGATCTTGAGAAGCACTTTGCTTTCTATGGCGCATATCACAGCAACCCAGTTAATATTTTCATACACATGTTGTTTGTGTGGCCAATCTTGTTCACTACTCTTGTTCTTCTTCACTTCACACCACCTCTATTCAATCTGTCTCAAATTGGGCTCTTCCCATCTGGGTTCGATCATGGCTTGGTTTTGAATATTGGGTTCTATTCTACTGTGATCTATTCTTTGTTTTACATCAGTTTGGATAAAAAAGCTGGGTCTTTGGCTGCTTTACTCTGTTTCATCTGTTGGGTAGCGGGCAGTTCTCTTGCTAGACATCTTGGGTTTTCTCTAGCGTGGAAGGTAAGGTTTTCTGTTATCATTTTTATCATTCTCTGGTTGGTTGCTGAGAAAATGTTGCTAAAAGGAAAGAAATTTTAATTTTGAATAGTAGAAATTTCATTATTTGAGCTTAATGCAACTATATGGCTTAGTTGAGGTAGGTCCCCCCCAAAAAAAAAAATTTTCAGCAACCAAATGGAGCAGAATTAATAAATCCCATATGAGGTCTGTTTATTTTGGCTGATTGTTCCTTTTTTTTTTCTTTGTAAATTTTGTTATTTATAGTTCTCTCTGATTGCCTATTTACTTTAGGATTGGGAATTCTGGTTTTGAAGTGTTTAGGGCTATTGTATATCTTAAGGGGTAGGGTACAGGACTGGTACGAAAAAAGGGGGCTATTGTATATTTAAAAACTGGTCTAGCTAGCCCCTTTCTGACTACTGTTAGGTGGTTTTGACCTCTCTGGCTGGGAAAGGAAGGTATTTGTTGTCTGTTCATGAATTTATTGTATGCTTTGCATAAAATTTTTCGATGAGTCTATCTTTGTTTTGAAAAAGCTTTTGTTTACGTGTTCATTGAATGATGGTTGTATTACTTGATGAAACTAGTGTAGGGGTTGATTCTTAGATAGAATTATGGAGACACCATAGAATCTAAAGGTTGTAGGTTGAGTAAGATTAAAGCAATATATATGGAATGAAATTTATTCAAAGAAATAAGGACATAGTGCCGAAGAGATACCGAGAAGTAACCATTTTCAATATGTTGGATAAATTATTCATAAAGATAAAGATGGAGAGATTGGGGAAGACATTGGCCGTAAATTAGAGCACGATGGATGAAATGGAGAAGTGTGTTTAGAGTGCTTTGTGACAATAGAACTATCAAGTTATAGAAAATTATATAAGACAACTATAAGATCAGTTATATTTTCTGGTACCAAATGGCAACTAAGAAACATTATATTTGTAGTTGAAATGAGGATGTTAAGATTGATAAGTGAATAATACGAGAAAAGTTAAAATAACCAATAAATACATTCGCAAAAAGGTGGGAATGGTACCAACAGTCCCGATCCTGTAAGGACGTCCTTACGCTCTTATGGTAAGGGCATCTTCACTGAGAGATGCATCTTTGAAAATTTGACCGTTGGATTAGATAATCTTTATATGTATGTCATGTCTGCCAAAAATCACAGTGATCCGACCGTTGGTTTTTAAAATACAGACATTTAAACAACTTTGACAGCATCCAACGGTAAATACTGTCAAAGTGCTTCACAGTCTGTGTTTTGAAAACCGATTATCGGATCACTGTGATTTTTGGCAGACATGATATTCATAAGAAGATTATCTAATCCAACGGTCGGTTTTTGAAAATATCATTCCTACGGCTTTCCAGAAGGGACGTCCTTACCTAAGCGAGCGTAAGGACGTCTTGACAGGATCAAAACCGATGGCACCAATTGAAGACAATAGGAGGGAAAATTAGTACTACCAATTGAAGATAGGATGAGGAAAATTTGTTTAGGATTCTTTGGTCTGGTGCATCGAAAATGTGGGAAGGCACTAGTATGGGAGGGTGAGAAAGACATGTGCTAGGGATGTAATGGAGGATTTAACCCTTTTGAATGATGAAAAAGGATTCATGTATTCGAGACCATGTAGTTGGAATTAAAGCTTTATTGAGTTGTTCATTGAACTATGGTTAAGAAATTGTAAAGATATTTATCTTTAAATGTGAAAAAACTATCTATTATGAGGTGAACTGCTCTGGTTTGGATGTTGATCATGTTGGTAGCTCAGCTTTTGATATTGTTAAGCAAATCTTTTCCCCTTTGGAATGTGACTTAAAGGTAGATTGAATGTTCCATGGAAATTAATGTTGTGCCCCAAGGGCCAGAGGTGAACACCAAACAATCACACACAAGAGAGAGACACAAGATTTGGGTGGTTCGGCAATTGTTATGTCCACGGGCTGCTGCAACTTTTCTATATGAAGAAAATACAAATTACAAATGCAAATGAAGGAAGAGGAGAAAACACTTCTCAACTCGACTTACTCTCTCTCTCTCTCTCTCTAATTCTTTGCTCACTTGCCACACCATTCCACCTCTCACAAGTCTTCTATTTATAGCTGAAAATGGGAGAGCCAGCAGCCAACAAGCCACCTACAGTAGCCACCTTACCAAGGTAGCTTGGCTGAAATTATAGCCCCATATTTTTAGTTGCAAAATTGCAGCTTTCTTTGACTTTGGTGCTTGGCCAAATCTCAGCCAATAATTCAACACTTTGTCTCCATCCTCAATAATCTCCACTTAGAGACAAATGAATGCCACATGTCTTCATAGCAACTGTCACAGCAACTTTAAGACCTGCCTTCAAGTACGAAGGCCAATCGAAGCAGCACACAGCTTCAGTTTCTCAACAGTGACTACTTTTGTGAGCATATTTGCCGGATTTTCAGTTCCTCGAATCTTCTCAAGGATCAACTGTCCACCATCGAGAAGAGACTGAATAAAATGATATATCAACTCTATGTGCTTCGTCTTTGAATAAAATGCTGGATTCGTTGCAAGAAAAATTGCACTTTGACTATCACTGTATAGAATGCCCTTTTCATGCTTCTTACCCAATTCTTCCAAAAAAGACTGTATCCAAACCATTTCCTTTCCAACTTTAGTTATAGCAACATATTCCGTTTCTGTAGTTGAGAGAGCAACAATCTTCTGCATCTTTGAAGCCCAACATACAGCTGTACCACCCAGAGTATACACGAACCCAGTAGTACTCTTCCTACTATCAACATCACCTGCTAAATTAGCATCTACATATCCCTGTAGCTTTAAACCTGTATTTGTGAAGCATAGTGACCTATCTGAAAAGCCTTTTATATATCTCATAATCCATTTGACTACTTCCCAATGCTGCTTTCCTAGATTCCTCATGTATCTGCTCACAACTCTTATTGCTTATGCAATGTCTGGCCTTGTGCAGACTATAGCGTACATAAGACTACCAATTGCTGATGCATAAGGAACCCTGCTCATGTATGTTTGCTTTTCTTTTGTCTTTGGAGACTGCTTATCTATTAGTTTGAAATGACTAGCCTAGGGTGTGTTTACTGGTTTTGCCTTGTCCATGTTGAACCTGTTGAGCACCTTCTTCACATAATCCTCCTGAAAAATTTTTAGGGTACCATTGACCCTTTCCCTGATGATTCTCATACCAAGGATTTGTTTTCCAGCTCCCAAATTCTTTATTTCAATCTGTCTTGACAACTGCTTCTTCATCTTATTGATCTCCTTATTGCTAGATCCTGCAACGAGCATATCATCCACATATAACGGTAGGATAATATAAAAGTTGTCAAATTCTTTACATAGCAACAATGGTCTGCCTGCAATCCCTGTGGTTGATGCATATAAATGTCTTCCTCCAAATCACCATGGAGGAATGCAGTTTTCACATCTAACTGCTCAAGATATAGATTCTCTGCGGTCACAATTGCCAGTACTAGTCTGATTGTGATTAGCTTCACAACTGGAGAAAAAAATGTGTAGTCAACACCTTTCTTCTGCTGAAAGCAGGGTTTAAAAAATCGGCCGATACGATACGTATCGGCCGAGTCGTATCGGTTTTGGACAGCTCCTGTACGCTGTACACTCCTATACGGTATGTGCAAAGGTATTCCCATAGTATCGGCCCCGATACGATACGTATCGGGGAGTATCGGCCCTTGACGCCTTTCCAATACACCACGTGATTCAACCCAAAACAAAATTGTCAGACATTTCTCAGAGATTCTTGACAATTCCAGCCTTCCAGACCCTTTTTATTTTGTTTGGAGAAGATTTGAAGAAGAAATTGTAAGAGAAGAAGAGAGAAGGCAGAAAACCTGTGCTGCAGTCGCAGTCGCCTTCGCCGCCAAAAGATCCCCGCCGGTGAGACTCCCGCCAAGCTTCCAGCCATCGCCGTCGCCATCGCAGCTTCAGAACTGAGCAGGTTAGCCTTCTCGCTGAGAAGGCAGCCGCAGCCGCAGCTTGGCAGAGTCGCAGCCGCAGCCTGGTTAGCCTCTCGGTCCTCCCTTCATTCTCCATTTTTAACTTTTTAACTTTTTTAATCTGTACAGTCTATATTGGATCGGTTTTTACTTTTTAATATAAGTTATATTAGATATAACTTTGTAAGTCTGTACATACAGAGCACAGAGGCTTTAAAAAATATCTCATATTTTTATTAAAAAATATCAAGTGCATTAATATCAAGTCCATCTTTGTTGACCGATCCATAAATTATTTACAAATATCTTATACTTTATTTTTAATATATTTTTATTTTTAATAAAATATTATTTAATAATAACTTATTAATTTTATATTAAAAATTAATATATCCATAAACCTTTTGTTGACTGGATTAATTTTATATAACTCTAAATAAATAATAACTTATGTTAAATAAATAATTAAATGGTCACGTTGTCCTTACACCCTATTTTGACACATATGTTTATATATCGTTTTCAAAACATTACCTATGATAAATATTTTGACTAACGGACTGTTGGATTCAATATATTTATGATGCATATCATTTATACCCAAAATCATAGTCATCCAACGGTTAGATTTTAATAAATGTCACTATAAAAAAATGTTATGTTTTTAATTAATAAAAAAATTAATAGTTCTTCAAAATGATATTTATCAAAAACTAACCGTTGGATCACTCCGATTTTTTTCATACATGACAAATATAAGATAAGTATATAATCTAACAATCGGAATAGTGTTTTATAAAATAAGTTAAAATTAAATTTAAAATCTGAATACTTGTAAGAATTTTAGTAAAAAACCAAAAATATTTTAAATTTTTTAACAATTTAGAAAAAATTTTGAAAAAAATGTAGAAAATAGTTTTAAATATTTCAAATAAAATTCAACTAAAATGGCATCATATTATTTGATTCATATATAACTTATTTTCAATTTGTTTGAAAATGATAATAATGTAATATTCAATATCAATTTTAATTTTAATTTTTAATAAAAAAAATTAACACAAATTACTTTTCTAGTTTAAAGTTGAAATAAAATTAATAAGCATGAGTATTGAATATTTTACCGACGGCACGAAGATACATAGTATGGGGTATTCAATTACGTCTTATTGGCGGGATGGAGAGATGAACAGGATCAATCACATGGATATAGTGTGGATCAACCACGACACTCATTTTGGGGAGCTCAACAACAAAGTGAGCAAAGAGGGTCAGAAGATCAATCAAGACCTTCATTTTGGTGGTGAACATGCGAGTATAGAATAATTTTAATTGATTAATATGTTTTTGAAGACTTGATAACTTGAAATAAATGCATCAGAACTCTTTGAAAACATTAATATATAGTACTAAGAGGTTAATACATGCATATAATTGCATTTGGGGGTTAGTGTGAAAAAAAAAAAAAATTCACGGCCTCGGTGCCCTATACCCGTTAAGTATCACCCGATACACCCGATACCCGTTACCCTTTACCGTTACCCGTTACAGACCCGTTACCCGATACTTAAAACCATGGCTGAAAGCCCTTTACGACCAGCCTGGCTTTATAATGCTTGCTGCCATTATGCTCTTCCTTTATCTTGTACACCCATTTGTTATGTAAAGTCTTCTTGCCTTTTGGTAGCTCAGTTAGCTCTCATGTCTGATTTAACTTGAGTGAGTCCATCTCATCTTGCATGGCTATCTCCCACTTGTTCGAATCTTCAGTCTGCAAAGCTTCGTCATAACTTTATGGCTCACCACTATTAATCAACAAAATATAGCATAGGGATGGTGAGTAACACTGTGGTGACATGATGTTCCTCGAAAATTTTCAAACAGCAGTCGTAGGTGTACATTGTTTAACCTGTGGGTCGACATTTTCTTGATCTCCAGTCTGATCAGTACTTTCCGGAGAAACATCAAAGTCAAAGACCTCAGACTTCTTTGACTCTTCCTTTGATTCTGCTTTTGACCTGTCTTTGTACATAACCTATTCATTAAATATTACATTTCTACTTTTGATGATTTTTCAATTTTGATCATCCCAAAATCGATAACCAAATTCTTCATCCCCATAACCAATGAAGAAGCATTTTCTAGACTTGGCTTGTAGCTTGTTACAGGCACTGGAATAATTGTGAACATAAGATACACAACCAAAGACTTTCAAATAGGAAAGGTTTACCTCCTTTCTGCTCTAGATTTCCTTAGGTATTTTTTAGGTATTTTTGAAGTTCAGAGGAACTAACGGGCCACGATTTATCAAGTAAGTTGCAGTGTTAACTGCATCAGTCCAAAAACATTTTGGCAATCCCGCATACAGCCTCATGCTTTTGGCACGTTCATTGAGGGTCCTGTTCATGCGTTTAAGTACGCCATTCTGCTGTGGTGTCTCGGGAATAGTTTTCTGAAATCTAATGTCATATGTAGCACAGAAATCCCTAAACCCTCTATGTACGTATTCTCCACCATTATCTGATCTCAGACATTTCAGCTTTAAGCTTGTTTCATTTTCAACCATTGCCCTCAATTTCTTGAATGTGTCAAATGCATCATATTTATTCTTCAGAAAGTAAACCCATACTTTTGTGCTTCAATCATTAATAAAGGAAATATAATATCGTGAACCTCCAGGGGATGCAACTGGAGAAGGTCCCCACAAATCTGTGTGTACTAGCTCCAACTTTCTAGACTTTGGAGTTCTTCCGTTTTTCAAGAAACTGACCCTTTTCTGTTTCCCGAAAATGCAGCCTTTACACATGCCGAATTCAACTGACTTCAATTTTGGTAGCTTTCCTTTGGATAAAGGTACTTTCATCCCCTTCTCACTCATGTGATCATGCCTTTGGTGCCATAAGTTGGTATCAGCATTTGCATCAGCAACTGCAATCATATCTCTTGTACTCGACGTTATGTATAGAGTACCTGTTTTGGTTCTGCGAGCTACTACCATAGCTCCTTTTGTGATTTTCCAAGTGCCACCAGTAAACATTACTGCATGCCCATCAACATCATGTTCCTCATCAGCTTAGAAACATGTCGAACCTTCTGTATCATCCATACAGTCCCATTAGGCAATTTGATGTGAACGTCTCCGATGCCTACTATATTCAATGCTTCCCTATCAGCCAAGTACACCCTATGTTACATGGACTCGGGTGTAGGTGTTAAGTGCGGGTACATGTCTAAGAGTCGGATTCGTTGGACTTCCAAATTTTAGGATATGGGGACTCGGCAATAAAGGATCCAAAATTTGGATACGGATACGTGGATACGTCATACAAAAGATAACATTTTTCAAAGAGTTCCAGCATATTTAGGAGAAGTTATAGCATATTAGTTATACTTTTTTAGCATTTTATTTATACTATATTTTTAATTATTTTAGAATTTTGTTATAATTTTTTAAACATTATAAGAATTTTTATTAATTTCTAACATATTTTTACATTTTAAATAATCTTTATAATTTATTAAAAGGATAAAAATAATTACATAAAAAAGAAAAGATAATGAAAAACAAAAAAGTATATTAAAATATTTAATAGTGGAATGTTGCTGGCAAGCAACTAGTAACACTTCAAGTTCTTTTAGGCTTTCATAGAAAAAAACATAAAATAAAATAAAATAAAATAAAATACGGAGTATTACATAGTGGGATGTTGCTGGCCCAACAAGCAACCACAATTCACGAGTATCTTAAAGAAGAGGGGCTGTCTAGTTACCGCACCGAAAGAGGCAAGTGTATACACACACACACACACACACACACACACACACACAAAACGAAGAGAGGCTGACCAGTTACCAGTCATGCGGCCCTTACCGGTGACCTGCGACAGCGACGGCAGTACAATTGGCGGCAGACCGGCAACTCACCAGCAACTTCACCATGGGTTCTCTCCTCTCTCTCTCTCTCTCTCTCGATCCATGGCTCTCTTCTTCTCTCTTCTTTTGATTCTTGATTAAAGTCCTCAAAGCTGAAAAGATGCATAAACATTTCCCTTTGATGGTAGTCATATCCCACGCATAGAAAAAGAATCCGACACGGATCCCATACTGGTGTCCGTGTCGTGTCGTGTTGACACGGATACAGTGGGGTTAAGGGGCGAGTCCGTGTATTAGTACACCTTCCTGAAATCACTTGTCAAATTGTTCTTCATGATTTCTTGATGTGAAGTAGCATGGAATAAGGCTCCTGAGTCCAACACCCAAGAATCAATGGGACTGTCGACTGAAGGAGTAGAGCATCCTGTATTTCTTCTATTACAGCATTGGCAGAGTTGTTTCATTCTTCTTCTTTGGTGGCTCTTTGCAATTCTTCTTGAAGTGGCCAGGCTTGTCGCAGTTCCAACATTCCGGTTGTCTCCCATGTTTGGATTTACTTCTGCCTCTTCTAGACTTTGATCTGTCCCGATTTGAATTTCTATCAAATCTTCTGCCTCTCGTATTGAGGTTTATGGCATAACCAGAAGTTGAGCTTTCGCCTGCATCCTTCCTGCGAACCTCTTCGCTAAGAATCTGATCTCGAATATCTTGGTATTTGAGTTTGTTTTTACCTGAAAAATTACTTATAGCTGTTCTCATCGCCTCCCAACTACTTGGCAATGAGGACAGAGCAATCAACGCACATATCTCATCAGCAAAATCAATCTCAACAGAGGATAATTGATTGATGATGGTATTGAACTCATTTAGATGTTGTATGACTAGACTTGAGTACCTTCTGACATTTTCAAGTAAAACAACTTCTTCATTAGATACACCTTGTTGTTGGCTTACAGCTTTTCGTACATATCTGATAAGGCCTTCATTAAATCTGCTGTAGTTTTTTCTTTTACCACATTATGCGCAACCGATCTTGATAGTGTTAATCGAATGACTCCCAACACTTGTCTATCAAGAAGAATCCATTCCTCATCCCTCGTATCATCTGACTTATTTCCCAAGAGAGGCAGATGCAGTTTCTTCCCATAGAGAGTCTTTGATCTGCATCCTCCAGTATCCACAGTTTGTGCTGTCAAACTTCTCAATTCCTACAATCATTGTTTCTTCTCCTGCCATCATTCCCTTTTGGTTTAAATTTAAGTTCGAATTTGAACAAGCGGAGTCTGCGGTTGCGTCCGGAATGGTCAAATTAGCTAGGAAGGAGCTCAAATGGGCCAAAAATAACAAACGGGCCCAAAAGGCAAGCTGCAGCGTGGTTAATGCAGATCAGATGCATGGGTTAGCGGACTGGGTGTGTAGGTCAACTCACGGGTTGAGCACGGACGGGGGCGCGGGTTAGTGCTGGCATCAACGTTAACGCAATGCTTACATATTGAAGACGTGGCCTCGAGTCGTGGCCTCGAACCGGGTCGGCAGGTCGCGAATAGGGGCGAGGGTGAAGAAGACGATCGGCAAATGGAAGTCTGAGGAAGCACGTGGCGGCGCGTGGAGGCTCTTTTTCTCTTGCAGTTTTCACCGTTTTGATCGGTGTGTACTTTCTCTCTGTATGTTCAATTTTTGAACACTTTGATTTCTGGGCAAAAATAATAAAAAACACCTATGTTTGGCTCTAATACCATTTGTTGTGCCCCAAGGGCCAAAGGTGAACACCAAACAATCACACACAAGAGAGAGACACAAGATTTACGTGATTCGGCAATTGCCTACATCCACAGGTTGCTACAACTTTTCTATATGAAGAAAATACAAATACAAATGCAAATGGAGGAGGATGAGAAAACATTTCTCAACTCAACTTACTCTCTCTCTCTGATTCTCTGCTCACTTGCCATACCATTCCACCTCTCACAAGCCTTCTATTTATAGCTGAAAATGGGAGAGCCAGCAGCCAACAAGCCACCAGCAGTAGCCACCCTACCAAGGTAGCTCGGTTGAAATTACAGCCATAGATTTTTAGTTGCAAAATTGTAGCTTTCTTTGACTTTGGTGGTGGCTGAAATCTGAGCCAATAATTCAACACTTTGTCTCCATCCTTAACAATTAAATGGCCCTATTTTGTTTTCCGTAGCTTCTATAGGAACAAATGCCGTTGAGGATGGAGATAAAGTGATTAGCTCAGATTTCAGCCACCACCAAAGTCAAAGAAGGCTGCTTTTTTGCAGCTGAAGATTTCAGGCAAGCTACCTTGGTAGGGTGGCTACTACAGGTGGCTTGTTGGCTGCTTGTAGGTGGCTTGTCTCCTCTATCCGAGCTATAAATAAAGCATGGGATGTGTGGCAAATTGGAAGTGTGCAAAAAATTAGAGAGAGAGTGAGTTGAGTTGAGAGGTGTTTCTCCTCTTCCTCCATTTGCATTTGTAATTTGTATTTTCTTAATATAGTAAAGTTGCAACAACCCGTGGATGTAGGCAATTGCCGAACCACGTAAACATTGCGTCTCTTATGTGTGATTGTTTGGTGTTCACTTCTGGCCCTTGGGGCACAACAAATGGAATCAGAGCCAAACAAAGGTTTTTTATTTTTTATTTTTGCCCAGTAATCAAAGTGTTCAAAAACGAGTTTTGAACATACAGTGAGGAAGTACACACCGAGGCGATCACAACGGAGAAAACCGTAGGTGAAAAAGAGCTTCCACTCGCCTCGCCGTACTTTTACGTGCTGGTAACTTGCTTCATGCATCGAGTACCATGCGCCCTGGTTCGCGATCCGTCGACCCGCTCTGAGACCGCGACCCGCTCTGAGACCGCGACCCGCTCTAGTGACCCGAGGCCATGTCATCACTGACGAAATCCTTGCGTCGGCGCTGACGTTATTACTGACCCTTTACCCCTCGGTTCGTGCCCGACCCTCTCCGGCCTGTGCTTAACCCGAGAGTTGACCGCACCATCAACCCGCTAACCCATGCGTTGACCCACCGCCCTATCCGCGCTTCTAATTCGCATTGACTATGTGCCCTGCACGTGCCGCGTGTGCTCCACATGCACTAACTTGCCTTTTTGGGCCCGTTTTATGTTTTTGGCCTATTTTAGCCCATTTGAGCTCCTTCCAAGCTAATTTGACCATTCCGGATGCAACCGGAGACTCCGTTTGTTCAAATTCGAACTCAAATTCAAACCAAAAGGAAACGATGGCAGGAGAATAAACGTAAGTCGCAGGAATTGAGAAGTTTGATGGCACAGACTTTGGGTAATAGAGGATGCATATCAAAGACTATCTCTGTGGGAAGAAATTGCATCTGCCTCTCTTGGGAAATAAGCCAGATAATATGAGGGATGAGAAATGGACTCTTCTTGATAGACAAGTGTTGGGAGTCATTCGACTAACACTATCAAGATCAGTTGCGCATAATGTGGTAAAAGAAAAAACCACAGCTGATTTATTGAAGGCCTTATAAGATATGTACGAAAAGCCGTCAGCTAACAATAATGTGCATTTGATGAAGAAATTGTTTTACTTGAAAATGGCGGAAGGTACTCTAGTCATACATAGGGATGTCAACGGGGTGGGGCGGGGCGGGCCGGGACGGGTTTTTGCTTTCCCAATCTCGTCCCGTGAATAAAAATCATTTTCCAAACCCATCCCAATCCCAACTTAAAACGGGACGGGGCAGGGCGGGAATTATGCGGGGCGGGGCGGGTTTTCCCATCGGGTTTGAAAAAATAATTAAAATATTTTTTAAACTTCAATTTTATTTTATTTTTGAATGAATCCTAGCCATAATCTTAACAAATTTTGATTTTTATCTTGGATTATAAGTATTAGTAGTGAAAATATATACTGATACACACTAACTTGGTGAAAAGAATAGAAAAAAATAGAATTGATAAAAATCTTAAAACACTAAATATTGTAAATAAATGGAAAAGATTTTAATATAATTATATATACATAGATATTCGGGGCAGGGCGGGTTGGAGAAGCTATATCCCATTCCCGTCCCAAACCCTATAGGGTTTTTAATTTTTTTCCCAATCCCTATAGGGTTTTCAAATCTATTTCCCAAACCCTTCCCAACAGGGGCGGGGCGGGTTACCCTTTTAACCAATCCCATCGACATCCCTAGTCATACAATATCTAAATGAGTTCAATACCATCATCAATCAATTATCCTCTGCTGAGATTGATTTTGGTGATGAGGTATGTGCGTTTATTGCTCTGGCCTCATTGTCAAGTAGTTGGGAGGCTATGAGAACAGCTATAAGTAATTCTTCAGGTAAAAACATATTCAAATACCAAGATACTCGAGATCAAATTCTTAGCAAAGATGTTCGCAGGAAGGACGCAGGTGAAAGCTCAACTTCTGGTTATGCCATAAACCTCGAAACGAGAGGCAGAAGATTTGACAGAAATTCAAATCGGGGCAGATCAAGGTCTAGAAGAGGCAGATGTAAATCCAGACATGGAAGACAACCAGAATGTTGGAACTGCGGCAAGCCTAGCCACTTCAAGAAGAATTGCAAAGAGCCAACAAAGAAGAAGAATGAGAACGACTCTACCAATGCTGTAATAAAAGAACTACAGGATGCTCTGCTCCTTTCAGTCGACAGCCCCATTGATTCTTGGGTGTTGGACTCAGGAACCTCATTCCATACTGCACATCGAGAAATCATGAAGAACTATATGACAGACGATTTCGGGAAGGTGTACTTGGCTGATGGGGAAGCATTGAATGTAGTAGGCATCGAAAACGTTCACATAAATTTGCCTAATGGGACTGTATGGATGATACATAAGGTTCGGCATGTTCCCAAGTTGATGAGGAACTTGATTTCTGTGGGACAACTTGATGTTGATGGGCATGCAGTAATGTTTGCTTGTGGCACTTGGAAAATCACAAAAGGAGCTAATGTAGTAGCTTGCGGAACCAAAACAGGTATTCTGTACATGACCTAAAGTACAAGAGATATGGTTACAGTTGCTGATGCAAATGCTAATACCAACTTATGTCACCAAAGGCTTGGTCACATGAGTGAGAAGGGGATGAAAGTACTTTTATCCAAAGAGAAGCTACCAAAACTGAAGTCAGTTGAATTCGACATGTGTGGAGGTTGCATTTTCGGGAAGCTTAAAAAGGTCAGTTTCTTGAAAAGTGGAAGAACTCCAAAGACTAAAAGTTGGAGCTAGTACACACAGATTTGTGGGGGCCTTCTCCAGTTGCATCCTTGGAGGTTCACGGTATTACATTTCTTTTATTGATGATTCAAGCAGAAAAGTATTGGTTTACTTTCCGAAGAATAAATCTGATGCATTTGACACATTCAAGAAATGGGGGGCTATAGTTAAAAATGAAACAGGCTTGAAGCTGAAATGTCTGAGATAAGATAATGGTGGAGAGTATGTAGATGGAGGGTTTAAGGATTTCTGTGCTGCGAATGAGATTAGATTTAAGAAGACTTTTCGAGGGACACCATAGCAGAATAGCGTGGCTGAACACATGAACATGACCCTCAATGAACGTGCTAGAAGCATGAGGCTGTATGCAGGATTGCCAGAATGTTTTTGGATTGATGCAATTAACACCGCAACTTACTTGATAAATTGTGGCCAATCAGTTCCCCTGAACTTCAAGATACTTGAGGAAGTTTTGAGCGGAAAGAAAGTGAATCTTTCCTATTTGAAAGTCTTTGGCTGTGTATCTTATGTTCACATTTATTCTAGTGCCTGTAATAAGCTACAGGCCAAGTCTAGAAAATGCTTCTTCATTGGTTGTGGGGATGAAGAATTTGGTTATCGGTTTTGGGATGATCAAAATTGAAAAATCATCAGAAGTAGAAATGTAATATTTAATGAACATGTTATGTACAAAGACAGGTCAAAAGTAGAATTAGAGGAAGAGCCAAAGAAATCCGAGGTCGTTGACTTGGATATTTCTCCGGAAAGTATTGATTAAATTAGAGATCAAGAAAATGTTGACCCACAGGTTGAACAACGTACACCCACTACTGTTATCCGAAAATCTTCAAGGAATAACAGGCCACCATAGCGTTACTCACCATCCCTATACTATATTGTGCTGATTGATAGTGGTGAGCCGGAAAGTTATGACGAAGCTTTACAGATTGAAGATTTGAACAAGTGGGAGACAGCTATGCAAGATGAGATGGACTCACTCAAGTCAAATCAAACATGGGAGCTGACTGAGCTACCAAAAAGCAAGAAGGCTTTATATAACAAATGGGTGTACACAATAAAGGAAGAGATAATGGCAGCAAGCGTTATAAAGCCAAGCTAGTCATAAAGCGTTTTCAGCAGAAGAAAGGTGTTGACTACACATTTTTTCTCCAGTTGTGAAGCTGACCACAATTAGAGTAGTATTGGCAATTATGGCTGCAGAGAATCTACATCTTGAACAGTTAGATGTGAATACTACATTCCTCCATGGTGATTTGGAGGAAGGCATCTATATGCATCAACCACAGGGATTCGTAGTGCAGGGAAAAGAGAATCTGGTTTGCAAACTGAAAAAGCTTGTATGGCCTGAAACAACCTCCAAGACAACGGTGCAAGAAGTTTGACAGCTTTATGTGCAGCAACGGGTTCACAAGATTGGCAGGCAAACCATTGTTGCTATGTAAAGAATTTTGACAACTCTTATATTATACTACTGTTATATGTGGATGATATGCTCGTTGCAGGATCTAGCAGTGAGAAGATCAATAAGCTGAAGAAGCAGTTGTCAGAACAGTTTGAAATAAAGGATTTGGGAGCTGCAAAACAAATCCTTGGTACGAGAATCATCAGGGATAGGGTCAATGGTACCCTAAAACTAGGTTTAACATGCACAAGTCAAAACCAATAAATACACCCTTGGCTAGTCATTTCAGATTAACCAAGGAGCAGTCTCCAAAGACAGAAGAAGAGAAAGCATACATGAACAAGGTTCCTTGTGCATCAGCTATTGGTAGTCTTATGTACGCTATGGTATGCATAATGTCGGACATTGCACAAGCAGTGGGAGTTGTGAGCATATCAGGGTATTAAAAATCGCCCGATACGATACGTATCGCCCGATACGTATCGGAATTCCCAGGCACCTGTACGCGATACATGCCTATACGGTATGTGTAACGTAATTCACATCGTATCGGACCCGATACGATACGTATCGCCCTGTATCGGACCGTTACGCCTTTACGTCACGGACCCAAAGTCTCCAAAGTCAGATTTCTGAGAAATTTGTCAGAGATTCCTGACAATCCGTCTCTTGGACCTCAATAATCAGCCTTTTTTTTAAAAAAAAAAAAAAAAAAAAGCTAAAGAAGAGAGAAGAAGAGAGAAGGCAGAAATTTGAACAAGAAATCGTAAGAGAAGAAGAGAAAAGGAAGCGTACCTATTTTGCCGTCGCTGGCGACACGTCACCGTCGCTGTCGCCACCGCCAGAAGATCCCTGCCGGTGACGCTAGAAGATCCCCGCCAGCTCTTTGCATCCGGTAAGCCTCTTTGCCGTGAAGTCCCTCGCAGCTGGTAATCCCCTCGCAGAGTCGCAGCTCGCACACAGACGCAGGTCTCACGGGTTTTACTTTTTAAAGCATACCTGTTTGGCTGTTTTACTTTTTAAGTTGATTTTTTATTTATTATTTATTTATATTTACTTTATAAGTTAATGCCCTCAAATCTTTTAGTAAAGGATGGTCAAAATGTCAAATGCAGGTAAGCTCTGAAGTCTTTATAATATAAAAAGATTAGTAGATATTTTTTACCAAAAATAAAAAAAGATTAATATATTTTTGTATTTAATAAAATCTTATTTCTCTTTAACTTTTAAATAAAGTATAAGATATTTTTTAATAATTTTAAAAATGTTTATTAATTATATATAACTTTTTATAAATAATAACTAATTGATAAAAATAATTAAATATATAAAATTACTGCTATCATCAGGTGCACTTGATGCTAGAGCCACTTGTAGTGAAAATTTTGAAAAACTGACCGTTGGATTAGATAGTTCTATTATGTATGCCATGCCTGTCAAAAATCAAAGTAATCCAACGGTTGGTTTATGAGAAAATTGACTGTGAAAAAATGATAACATTTTAAAGAACAAAAAAGTCACAGTTTTTCAAAATTACATTTTTCAAAAATCAACCATTGGATCACTGTGATTTTCGACAGACATGACATAAATAATTGGAGTATCTAATCCAGCGGTAAGTTTTTCAAAATTTTCACCGTAGGTGGCTCTACAAGAGGGCACCTGATATTAGAATCTCTGTATAAAATTATAAAACATCAAAATTTAAAAATAAAAAAACATCAAAAATAATGAAAAAATATTTATTAAAATAAAAAAAAAATTAAACTTTTTACTAATTACTTTTAAAAATTTTGAAAAACATTTAAAATTTGTTAAAAAAATATAATAATAAATGCACCAGAACTCTTTGAAAACATTAATATATTGTACTAAGAGGTTAATACAAGCATATCAAAGCATTTGGGGGTTGGTGTGAAAAAAAAAAAAATTTCACTGCCATGGCGCCCGTTACCCGTTACGTATCACCCGATACCCGTTACGGACCCGTTACCCGATACTTAAAACCATGGAGCAGATACATGAGTAATCCTAGAAAACAGCATTTGGAAGCAGTCAAATGGATTTTGAAATATCTAAAAGGCTCTTCAGATACGTCACTGTGCTTTACAAATACAGGTTTGAAGCTATAGGGATATGTAGATGATGATTTAGCAGGTGATGTTGATAGCAAGAAAAGTACTACTGGATTCGTGTATACTCTGGGTGGTACAGCTGTATGTTGGACTTCTAAGTTGTAGAAGATTGTTGCTCTCTCAACTACAGAAGCGGAATATGTTGCTATAACTGAAGCTGGAAAGGAAATGGTTTGGCTATAGTCTTTTTTGGAAGAATTGGGTAAGAAGCATGAAAATGGAAATCTATACGATGATAGTCAGAGTGCTATTTTTCTTGCAAAGAATCCAGCATTTCATTTCAGGACGAAGTACATACAGTTGAGATACCATTTTATCCGGTCTCTTCTCGATGGTGTACAGTTGATACTTGAGAATATTCGAGGAACCGAGAACCCGACAAATATGCTCACAAAAGTAGTCCCTGTTAAGAAATTGAAGTTGTGTGCAGCTTCGGTTGACCTTCGTACTTGAAGGCAGACCTTGAAGTTGTTATGATGTTTGCTATGAAGACGTGGCATTCATTTGTCTCCAAGTGGGATCAGTCTCTTTTCGATGGTGTACAGTTAATACTTGAGAAGATTCGAGGAACTAAGAACCCGACAGTATGCTCACAAAAGTAGTCACTGTTGAGAAACTGAAGCTGTGTGCAGCTTCGGTTGACCTTCGTACTTGAAGGCAAGGCAGGTTTTGAAGTTGCTGTGATGTTTGCTTTGAAGACGTGGCATTTATTTGTCTCCAAGTGGGAGATTGTTGAGGATGGAGACAAAGTGATTGGGCTTAGATTTCAGCCATCACCAAAGTCAAAGTAATCAAGTGCTGAAGATTTCAGCAGAGTTACCGTGGTAGGGTGGCTACTGCCGGTGGCTTGTTGGCTGCCTGTAGGTGGCTTGTCTCCTCCATCCTAGCTATAAATAGAGCATGGGATGTGTGGCAAGTTGGAAGTGTGCAGAGAATCAAAGAGAGAGAGAGAGAGAGAGAGAGAGTGAGTTGAGTTGAGAGGTGTTTTCTCCTCCTCCATTTGCATTTGCAATTTGTATTTTCTTCATATAGTAAAGTTGCAGCAACCCGTGGATGTAGGCAATTGCCGAACCACGTAAATCTTGCATCTCTCTCTTATGTGTGATTGTTTGGTGTTCAACTTTGGCACTTGGGGCACAACAAATGCATCGTTCAGAATGGAAATATTACAAAAATGGGAGTTATCATATGTGAAAGGAAAAAGTTGGAACTCATTTCATGTAATCCTACAATTGATCCCATAAAGTTGTTGATGGTAATGGCTCCCTTTTTTTTTGTGTGTGTTGTGTGTGGTAATAATCCATTTTAGATGATGGGTTGCAGTTACCATTTGATAATAGCTCCTTCTTCATGCCCCCTTCTCTCTCTCTCTCTCCCTCAAAACACGCATAGGTTTCATTTATCCTTGGAAATGAGACATCTTTGAATTTCTGCAATCACAATAATTCCTAACATGGTACCATCCATCTTATGTTGTCCCTTTCTTGATTTCACTTGGGTAATTTTTTCACATGTTTTTGGTTTGAGCATATAATTATTTATATCAGTTTGAAAAATCATTCTTTTGATGAAGAATAAAAGATGAAGATTCAGTAGGTCTAGGAATTATGTCTTCCATGTTTTGCCTTACCTCTTTTTCTTATCTGTTTATCATTTTGTCTCCTTGGCTAAATAATACTATCTAGATACATCCTGTACTTTTATTATCTATAACTACTTTGCAGTGTGTCCTCTTCCTCTCTTGGATACAGATTTTGTTTTTTGTCCTTAGAGTGAATCCTATTATAAAGTATACCCACTATATTCACAGATCGGTGTCAAGTGGCATCGAAGTTTGCTAGAAGAGTGATTTTATAAGGAACTTTTTGTGGAGTCTATATCATTGTCTTTTTTGATTGGGGCCATCGTTGAAATGATCTGATATATAAAGTTCTGACTCTTTTTGGTTTTTTCAAAATTTTCCCCTTCCCTAAGAAGCCTTTCTGAATTTCCATGACCTTATTATCATCATTCACTTTCTTGGCACAGCTTTCCTGAATGTCAGCATTTCTCATATTTTTTAGGAGTTTAAGATTTGCATTGGTAATTTGGATTGACTTGATAGGTGCAAAATTGTAGAATATGGACAAATAAGTCAACTCATACTACCGAAGTGATTCTAGCTTTGTGTTTTTACTGTAGAGTCTTTTGCTGGGAAACCAAGTAAAGAACCACATTGTCCAGTAGATGGGTGATTAACAAACAGCAAACCAACCAAGAAGTTTAATTGTGTGACCATAGGAAGGTTTTTATTGACAATAGTTTGTAGAAATCACAGGGATCACTAAACATGTTCTGCCTTTGTGCTTTTGTGCTTTTGTGGAGTTTTATATCCTTCAGACCTTCACTAATGCTTTTTTGGAGTCTTTTTTATCTGATTCTTGAAGAATCTTTAATGCAATTCTAAAGAACAGATGTAGCAAAGGCAAAATGTACCATTTTCCCGGTCAACGGTACTTTGTTCATATCATGAGACTCATCAAGTTTATTTTGGTAATTTTCTCCGTTTACTAATTTAGGTAATGAATAAAATCCCCTGATGCAGGTACTGATTGTGCACCAGTTAGTTTATTTTCAAGGGTTATAAACGTAGGTTTTGGAGTAGTTGCGACACAATCAATTTACCTGAAACACCCTTCCAAATGACCAAAAACATGGAAAATTATTGAGGAATTTGCAAGTAATGAAATATGTGTATAAGAAGTCTTCTTAACGAAAGCTTTTTGGTTCTGTAAATAATTATCTCTAATGGAGCAACATTCCTACTTCTTTTGCAACTTAAAAAAAAACGCCTTCTGATCCATTGTTGGAGACAACCGTGCTTAAATTGCGATGTAGTATTAAGACAATAAATGATGAAATATAGAAAGTGATTGCTGCTTGTGTCTTATTCTAAGTCTAATAAACCCTTGGTTGAGTGAAAACCTCCTTATTGGTCTCTCGGAAAAGACTTCTACAAAACCCACTTTGAAACCTATCTTATACAAGACAAGTAAAACCTTCGTTTTTGTTTCTCTTATAAGACTAAAAAGTCAAGGCAAGAGGCCAGCCTAGTGTAATATTTGCTTCCCTGCCTTCCAACCTTGAGATGATGTGGAGTTGACTTTCATCTCTTGTACCTTGGGGAGCTGATTAGGAAAGTTGTTGGAAAATACAGTCACTTCAGCACAAGTTTGTGGAATACATTAGCATGAAAGTTGTCATCCACTAATAAGTCAAGGGAAGAATAAGCACAACACGTAATTAGTTACTTGGAGATCTTACAGATTCAATTCCTAGGTTTGATTTTTGAATTTATTTTTATTTCATTGTTCAGAATCAATAGATCTTCATCCTTCTCTTTGCATGTTTAATCTAAGTTGAGAGGTACTATGTGGTTTTTATTTTCTTTTATTTGAATTTGACTCTTATTTACTAAAACAACTATTATTCAGGTTGTTCTGGTAGCTCAGTTGTTCTGTTGGACTGGACAATTCATAGGCCATGGCGTGTTTGAGGTGAATAACTATCTAATTTTGGACACGATTTGTTGCTTTGATATATCCATCGTATTTTACATTAAGCTTAATATCTTTTTGTAGAAACGAGCACCGGCTCTTTTAGACAACCTTTCTCAAGCCTTCATAATGGCTCCTTTCTTTGTATTGCTTGAGGTAAAATTTTCTAATTCTCTTACACATTCAACAATGGTATCTTTGATTGGAAGAGAGTAAGTTGGATGTGCTGTCATTGTTGGTTTTGTGCAGGCTCTTGAAATGTTTTTTGGATACGAACCATATCCGGGGTTCCATGCCAGTGTGAAAGCAAAGGTGGAAGCTGATATCAAAGAATGGCAGGACAAGAAACAGAAGAAAATTTCTTAGCCTCAGTGGGAGTCATGTTTAAGTGATACTGAGTTCATTAAAGCTTCTGTAAACAAATAGATAAAAGAACTGATTTGTACCCAGATAATGTCAAACCAATGTACACATTTGAACTGAATTCAATAAAGCTTCTGTAACCAAAGAGATAAAAGAACTGATTTGTACCTAGATAATGTCAAACCAATGTACACAATTGATGGAAATTATATATAAGGGTTTCCAGACTGCTTCACCGGAGAATGTGGATCCACGCCCACTTGGAAAACACGTATGCAACAAATCATTCTGTTATGGTTTTCAAGTGCATGAGGTTAAGGTAAATAAAACTCCGTTTCAAACTCTTGTAAGCAAGGAAATCCCTATAAACTCGAGATGTATTTGCAGTGTTTATTGCGTTACAACAAGCACTCAGTTGATTCCATCTCTGACCTCATACTAGGATGAATGCCAACGAAGCTATTACCAGGCTCTGGTTTATGTACTCTCCTGTCTTGCATTGATTTTCTTACTCTCACCACTTTGTTCCACTGGCCCATACTTGCATACATGTTTGCAAGAAGAACATAATCACTGCTATGATTTGGTTCCAGCTCCAAGAGATGCTTCCTCACCTGCTCCCCTAGCTCAACATCTCCATGCAGCCTACAAGCAGCCAACAATGTCCTCCATACAATGGCATTACACTCCATTGGCATGCTGCTTATCAAATGGTAAGCTTCCCCTACAAAACCAGCTCGACCCAGAATATCAACCATGCATCCATAGTGCTTGATTGTGGGTTGAATATGGTAATCTTTTCTCATACTCTCGAAATACCTCCTTCCTTCTGCAACCATCCCTCTGTGGCTACAAGCACTTAAGACTCCTAGGAATGTCACATCATTTGGTATCTCAAGCTTCTCATCCAACATTTTTGAGAAGAGATCCAATGCCTCTTCTGCATGGCCATGCATTGCCAGTCCTAGAATCATTGTATTCCATGATACAATGTTCCTCTCATTCATCTCTTTGAATGTTCTCAATGCTGCTTCAACTGCTCCGCACTTTGCATACATGTCAATCAGTGAATTAGAGACTGAAATAATGTCGCCAAGGCTACTCCAATCAATACAAGAATGAACCCATCTCCCCAAATCTAATGCACCCAGCGCAGAACATGCTGAGAGGGTCACAACCAATGTGGCCTCATCAGGCTCAATGCCGCTTCGCAACATTCGCGAGAATAGCTCAAGTGCTTCTCTGTACTTTCCGCAATGGACATGGCAATCGATGATAGTGTTCCAAGCCACTAAATCTGAATACGGTATTTCTTCAAACAGGCAACGTGCAGTCCCAATATCTTCAAACATACCGTACATATGAATCAGAGTGTTCCTCACAAAGACATGTGAATCCAGGCCATGTTTCAGAGTATTACAATGAATCTGTTTCCCCAACACAACCGATCCCAATTGCCCACAAACTTTAAGCAAAAAAGAGAATGTGAAATTGTCAGCTAACTTTCCCTCCTCTTGCATTATCTTATAATACACAAAAGCCTTCTCTGCTTCACTCGTCTTCCCAAATCCCCTAATCATGGTGTTCCAAAGAAACCCATCTGGGTTTTCAATATTTTCAAAGACAGAGACGGCATAATCCATGTCGCCGTGCTCTGAAACAGCACAAAACACAATAATTTTGCCAATAACAAAGAGGTTTTGATCAAACCCAGTTTGTATTATACGGGAATGGAATTGCTTCAAATCTTTCACAGTGGAACATTTTCTGAAGAGAGAGAAAAGGGTTTGCTCCTTGGAATATAAACATTCATTTGGGTGGTTTAAAGCTGTGGCTGTAACAGAGGAAGACAAGGAAGAGGGATGGAGCTTTGAGAAATGCCATGGAAGAAGTGATAGTTTTGCTTTGAAATGGAAACAAAGAGGAAATGTCAAGCATGAGTATAGGCGATTGAGGTAGTTGACGGGCATAATAACTAACTTATGAGTTTCAAAAATGTCTTGTAAAAGTCACTAATCACCAACTGAATTGGCTTTGCTAGCATTCTAGCATCGAATTGGGGTTTTGTTAGCTTTTATCTTTGGCAAGCACTATATGAATTTTAATATTCTTGGCTTATTCATAAGGACTATACATTATTTGGGCCACTTCAATTTTGGGTGCATCCCCAAAATTATGCCATTGTTAGCTCAACAGCCCACTATGATAATATGTATATTGGTGAGAATACAACATGTATAGAAATGATCCTATCAGCACATGCTAAATTTCGCGAAAGTCAGCATAAAATTTATGGGTGATTGTGAGATGTATATTTTGAAAAACTGATCGTTGGATTATATACTATTCAATTGTATGTCAGACATGCCAAAAATCACAGTGATCCAACGGTCAATTTCTCAAATATGTCATTGAGAAAAACTATGACAATTTTCAACTGTTAGAATTTTTCACGGTCTGTATTTTGAGATACCTACGTCGGATCATCGTGATTTTAGACAGACGTAACATCCACAATAAGGGTATCTAATCCAATGGTCGGTTTTTCAAAATATGCATCCCGTAATTCCTTATGAGTTTCATGTTGATTTTCGCGAGAATCAACTTATACTTACTAGATCGGGACTCCAATATGTAATTGGTGAGAATTAAATCTAACATCCTCCACTTGAAAACTAAACCTATTATTATACAATTGACTTGGATAAATAATGATATATATTAAAGTTCATATAATGGAAGCTATGGGGTCTAGAAATAGTCTGCTTGGTGCATTTCCAATGCCGATTAATTTGATCTCTAATCTAAAAATAATAACTAAAAAAATTATTAAACAGTTAATGCGCGTGCGGGAAAGAAAAAATAATAATTTACCGGCGGCCAATTGAGCTAACAAGTCAAACCATAAGAAATATGTCATTCAAATCTTGGGTTGGTATTAGACTTCCGAGTTAAACGGAATTACACACTTCTACTCACATATAAAAAATGTTACAAAAATTGAAAATGTTATTCAAATAATTACTTTATAAACACTATCTCTGTCGTTGAAGCTTCAAGGTAAGGAAAACCTACAATTGTTTTGAGCATTTGTAGTTGGCACGCCCGCGACTCACACAGATTTCATAAAAATTAAATTTGTTACCAACACTTTTATATACTTTTTTTTTAAAATTTTTTTTTTTTTTATCAAATGATAAAAGTTACCCAATCTCCAAATTTTCAATACTAACTATTAATGAATATCGAGACACTTTGATGTGACCGAATTCGAAATCTTTTTTAAAATAAAAATATATATATGCCATTAAGCTGTAAGATCGTTGACTATATAATTACATACTCAAACTCGCATTTCTTGCCTTGCCTTTTTAGCAATTAGTTAGAAATACTGTGCCATTATCTTAAATTAATGTAGTATTATATTGGATTTGAAATTAAAAATTAGATGAAATTTGTCCTAGATTGGCGGAAATTGTTGTGTAATTTAAATACTCCATGACATCATGGCTCAATAAGTTGAACTAAATGGCATACTCTCTCTCTCTCTATATATATATATATATATATATATATATATATAAACTGATCCTGTAAGGACGTCCATACGCTCTTATCGTAAGGACATCTTCACTGAAAGATGTATTTTTAAAAAATCGACTGTTGGATTAGATAATCTTTATATGAATGTCATTTCTGACAAAAATCACAATGATCCAACGGTTGATTTTTAAAATACAGATATTTAAACAACTTTGACATCATCCAACGGTAAATACTGTTAAAATATTTCACAAACTGGATTTTGAAAATCGTTTATCAGATCACTGTGATTTTTGACAAACATGACATTCATAAGAAGATTATTTAATCCAACGGTCGATTTTTCAAAATAGAATTCCTATGGCTTTCAAAAATGATGTACTTATGACAACAAACGTAATGACGTCCTGATATGATCGCTTCTGATTAATGTTAAGCACTTGTCCTTGCTCATATATATATATATATATATATATATATATATATATATATATATATATAAAGTGCATAAAAAAATTGCAATTATGCATACGTTTCTGCATAAAAACAAACAGATAAATCAATACTAAAGTTTAAAACAAACGACAATCAAATGTATTAATTTAACTCCTATTAACTTTTTTTCAAGTTCTTAACTTTTCCAAGAAAACGTCAAATGACAGAAAAATAATCCGGCACATACAGACTTATCCAACTTCCACCACTATGATTTCAGCAATTCACTATGAGTAATTTTTTAAAAGCAAAGAGAATACTAATCAATCTTACCATTATGCCCCCTTATTAATAAAGAATGCGAGAAAGAGAGGATATGGGCATTTTGGGTAGTACGAATATGTCACGCGAAGAATCTCACTTCCTTTTCTACAATAGTATAGATAATATAGAAAAATAGAATAACACGTTGAATGCACGTGTAATGAAAATCACAGTGAAAATGAAGGGGAAATTCCAAGTTTCATTGTTGTCCGGCGTTTTGTGTAATTAATTAATTATTAATACAATTATTATCGAAAGAGGCCAATGAAGATCTACTGCCTCACATAAATCTAAGTATATCCCTTTCATATATTAGTTGGTTACAACTTCCCACCCTAAGTTTATATTATATTAATAAGCCATTATTAATTGTATATGTCATGTGACAATAAAGAATACTTCTTAAATAAATTATTTCTTAAATATATTTAATTAGGATTTTGTTCCGGTGACACATGTTTTTTATCCATGATTTAACATATAATTTGTAAAATCTAATAAGGGATTGGTATTTTGAGCAATTCACT
>JAESVK010000803.1:0-12596 GCA_017140935.1 Hamamelis virginiana | reverse complement strand
TATTGGGTAAATCTTAATCCTAGAAATTTTGGGTCTTGATCACCATAGCAATGCTAGCAACTTCCTTGGCGGTGGAATCAATGTGAAATTAGTGAAATTTATAGTCTCTTCAATAATCCACTAAAGAGTCCGTAAATTACTTTCATTGAGTTCGTAAATTATTTTCATATTTCTTACTTCCTTTTAAAGTCACTCGTTAGCTCCTTAGAGAAGTGCCCCCACACGACTTTGAATGCATTTCAGTTCACATTGAGATATACATTGAAAATGAGAAAAGATTATATTTTTAAGAGCAATATTACCATCAATCTTGTCATTTAAGTGGAACTTTTCTCCTTTTAAAACCGACTATAGGAGATAGGCAGGAGAGTCGAATTTCAACATGATGTTTTTAAAAAATTGAGTTAGGATGTAGGACCTATCTTTAAAGGCAAAGTATAGGATTTTATAATGTGAAAAAGGGAACAAAAAAAATACGAAAAAGAAAAAGGAAAAAAAGTATTACTGTTTGGCCAAACTTCATGTTTTTCACTGGGGCAAACTACGTGTTTGCATACAAAGTAGATAAACTTTTTTTTTTTTTTGAAAATTAATTTAATGGTTACTTTGTTAAGGTTACCACCGATATTAGAGTATTTTCATGACTCCAATGCATTCATGCCATTTGAAGTGCCAAAATTAAAATTTGATACTAGCTAGCTTCAAATGGCACCAATATACTTCAATGCATTAATGTTATATTTTGATATTTTCCATAGTTTTGAAAAGAAAGTACGCATATAGCACAAATAGTAAGTCTCATTTGAAGTGCCAAACTTACTGTCAAAATTTGGCACCCTTAATGAGTCCCTCATTATTGGAGCAAACTATTTGCGTGTCAATGCCAAATTTTGATAATGGCTGTCCATAATGTAGCACCCCATTGAAGATGCTTTTAAAAGTGCGCAATTTTTTAAAGACTCCTAATCTTTCATATTACTGTATTTTCTTTAGATATGGCTGCTGCTTCTATTCTTTTTATTTTTTTATTTAACTAAGAATTTGGATAACAAATGTGAAAATTTTGGTCAAATTTGGCTAAATAAATAATTTTTTTTTAAAGGATCTTACAAATTTATTATTAAATTCGTTAATAGTACATGGTTAGATTTCGGTTATAAAAAAATAAAAAATTACTGATTAATTTTTTTAAAGTAAGAATTATCCATAAAATAAAATAAAATATAAAATATAAAAAGAAGAAGTCCTAATCCTACCCTCCTACATGCCTTGTCAATTTGTCATAACACCATTGTGATATCGTTATTTTTGGCTATAACATTGAAGGTTTTCTAACCCATTTTCTAGAATAGACAAATTAGCTTACATGCAATTACGTAATTATTCAATGTTACAATTTTCTTTCACCCAACATATTAAATACCTCTTAAGTCTTAACTAACCTTCCTTGTATATCTTTCACACAAGATAAGTCTAGGTAAAATTCTTCAATGATCACCCCCTATAGCTATAAAGTTGATTTATTGATTAATTTCACACCATTTAGTTTTGACTTTAAATCCTAAACTCTAACTGACTAGAGCTAGCTTGATTGGTGGGAGGGGTGCGATTTGTGATATGTCTCCGTTTCGAGATTCCATGTTACTATCTTGTATTGGTGGAAGGGGTGCGATTTGTGATACGTCTCCGTTTCGAGATTTCATGTTACTATCTTATAATTGATAATTAAATACGTTTATTGTAATTGATATTCTGATATTGTATTAAAATTAAAAATGTGTTTTTTTGTAATTGATATGCTAATGTGTATGTACTAAAAAAAAATCCTCACCCTATTACTTCTAAAAAAATAAAATAAAATAAATTGACCTATTACTCAAGATAAAATAAATTTTTGGAGACTTCAATCTTAAACTATGTAATAAATCCTAGCTCACCGACAATGTACGTACCAGAGAAAGATAGCATGTAAGTTCCATGCACCCTTAATTGGTATTGAAACATTTTCATTATTCTTTTTTATCTTCTTGAAATAGAAAGCAGATGGGGTCATAAAGGTCATTTTGACTCGAATAAAGGGTACTTCTAGCTAATTTTTGGAAGCTGGTGTGTGGGCTAGCTTCCGTTATATTCCATGCAATCACACAACTTTAAAGTGGATATTTGAGAGAATGGACTACTGTTTTTGGCACCATGGAAATATTAATATTCTACACCTTAAAACTTAAATAATATAATGCAAATTGGACAATTTTGGTATGTAGATGTAACAACCAATAAATGGACAACAAAGCCTCACTATCTCCCATCTTTTCTTCATGAAAATTTCCATAACTAAAATTTATCGAGTAAGATAAATAAAAAAAATTTAGCTAATTGGGAATATTTTAATCATCAATAATACTAAAAATAATTAATTGTGTAGGTCCATTTGAGTTTATTTTCTTGGGACAAAGTCTTTATGATAAATATAAAATAAGAGAGCTCATGACAAGAGAGATGAGGGTGCCCTTAGAAGAGATTAACCCCAAAGATTATTTGTTTTTGGTCAAATTTTACAAGGATGGATAATGGAATTATTACAGAAAAAGTTGGAAAAGAGCTAAAACAACCTACCAAGTTTTCTTCCAAACCACGTTTCTCTCTCAAAAAACCAGTATTTAGGGGCTTCTGTTCCTCGTAATTCTTTTTTTTTTCTTAACATCTCTCTCCATTTATCGAGTTACAGCTTTAAAGTTCCATGGCTTTTCTCTTCTTTCATTCTCTATAACCCATCTTTTCTTTCTCACTTTCCCATAGCTTTTCTCTAAGCTTTAATAGCAATCTACTCTCTATTTGAATTTTCCCAGGATTTGGTTCTCTCTCTAAGCTGTCCTGAGACTTGAATATAGAAAATTAGAGCTGTTTGGTTAGTACCCATTTGAAGTTTAGAGGTTTTAGTGCTCTGGTTATAGGAATTAAGACCGTATACTTGAAATTCTAGCTTGCTGATCAAAGCCCAGTTCTTGAACAGAGGTTTTAGATAAGAAAAAATTTGGTTTCTTGGAAATTCAAGAAATGGAAAACATTTCTGGACTCAGTAAAGAAGATGATCAAATAAGTTTGCCGCCGGGATTTCGATTCCACCCAACGGATGAAGAGCTTATTAGTCAATACTTATACAGAAAGGTTAACGATGGTGGATTCTGTGCTATTGCTATTGGAGAGGCAGATTTGAACAAGTGTGAGCCTTGGGAGTTACCTTGTAAGTTTACTTAAAACAATTTCTTTTAGAATTTTCTCTGTTTTTTTGCCTGCATAGTTGAGAATATTTTAAAATTTATTTATTTATTTATTTTCTTCTGGGGTTGTTTGGATGAAGCAAGAGCGAAAATGGGAGAAAAGCACTGGTATTTTTTCTGTTTGAGAGACAAAAAATACCCAACTGGTTTAAGGACGAACAGGGCTACTGTGTCTGGTTATTGGAAAGCCACAGGGAAAGATAAGGAAATTTACAGAGGAAAATCTCTGGTTGGGATGAAGAAAACTCTGGTTTTCTACAGGGGTAGAGCTCCTAAAGGAGAGAAAACCAATTGGGTCATGCATGAATATCGACTAGAGGGTAAATTCTCTCCCCATAACCTCCCCCAAACAGCCAAGGTAAATCTTCTTCTCCATTTTCCTCTGTTTTCCTCTGTTTTTTATATCAGTAATATTAATGGATTTTCTTTCTTTGTCTTGCAGTCTGAGTGGGTGATTTGCAGGGTTTTTCAAAAGAATTCTAGTGGGAAGAAAACCCATCTCCAAGGAATAGTAAGATTGAGCTCTTTTGGAGAATTGGGCCCTTCTGGTTTACCACCATTAATGGACTCTTCTCCATCAGGTAACGAGACTAAATCTGTTTCATTCGATTCAGCTTACGTGCCCTGCTTCTCCAACACAATGAATGTTTCAAGCAATCAAGAAGAGATGATCAATTGCTTCAAAAATCCTCCTATCGCGATTTCTTCCAATCCATCCAATACTTTCCCTCGAATCACTCCTTCAAATCCTTACTTCTCTGCTCAAGCTACAATGATTCCAGGAAATTTGCAATATCCAGGCTCTGTTTTGATGCAAGACCAGGCAATTCTGAGGGCTTTAATTGAAAACAATGGATCAAACATGAGGCAATATTTCAAAACAGATAGAGAGATGATTAGTGTCTCTCAAGAAACTGGTTTATCTACTGATATGAACACTGAAATCTCTTCTGTTATGTCGAATCTTGAAATGGGGAGAAGGCCATTTGAAGATAAAGAAGGCCCTTCTTCTTCTGCTGGACCATTAGAGCTTGATTATTTCTGGAATTACTGAAAATGGAAAAAGCAGCATCAGAGGAATGAAGAAGAGGTTCAGTTACTGTTCTTGTCTGCAAATGATGGTGTGAGTCTGCTGTGTATAGATTTTTCAAAATCCAAGAAAGAGAAAATTTGAAGGAAAGAAAAGGACATTATTATGTGGTGGTGTAAGAAATTATAATTACTATTACTGTTTTTTTTTTTTGTTTTGTTTTTTGTTTTTTTGTTTTATAAAAGATTTTCTTATATTGGTAATTGTTAAATTGCTTGTATCCAATGTTAATGGACATCACAAGATTCAGTTGGTGGCAAATTGATCTTGTTTTGTAATTCCTCCTTTTAAAAAATGTAACAGTTGTATGAATTTTGGTGCTTACATCACAAGAACATGAGTTTCATTCTCATTCTTTTTTTCTTTTCTTTTTTCTTTATACAATTCTTTAATGATTTCTTAGTTCAGCTTGTGAAGTTGTGGGGTCTCTCTCTCTCTCTCCAAACAGAGTTCATGCATCCATATTTATTATTTACCCTTCCTCAGATAAATTCATATGGTATGACATGGACCCCCTAATGAGCAATAAGAATACATGATGGAAAGTGATGCATTTGTACTTAGAAGGCTTTAAGGAGAATAGCTTAAATTTGTTACAGTTTTTTTTTAATTCTCATATTGCTTAAGGTCCTTGGGATCAAAGTACACCAGGACTATACCTCAACATTCTTTGGACAATATTTATCAATAGTCTTAATTCAAAATCAAACCTACTAATCAATTTTCATTCACTACACCAATTACCTTAAATTTATTAAATAAACAATCAACTGTGATGTTATCCATGATCAACCAAGCTTCAGTACCCATCTCTTCATTCATTCATTCATTTGTTTTCAAAATTTTATACTTATATTGCATGGCATAAGGGGAAAAAAAAATTGTCCTCTTTTTCGGTTTTTGGGTAGAATTTTTATCATGCCGTAGTGAAAAATTAGGAATTAGTAATTTTTTTTTAAAAAAAAAAAATTAAACTTAAAGAAAGGATAGTGAATTAATGCCCCGACAGTCCAACAGTCCATATGAATGAATTCGGTAACAATCAAAGTGATAATACAGCAGCACTCCTCGAGCAATTCAATTATGGGCTCATTCTTTTTGGCCATTATCCATTCATCCTTTCATTCATAGATTCTCCAATTCTGTTTTCAAGCTGTATAGCATGACACAGAATATTCTAATTTTATTTTATTGCTGTTATTTTGTTTGTACTATGTGGCATTATAATTTTTGACACATGATAAAAAATCGTCAATAGTACAATAATCAATTTGAGTCCAGCACGAAATGGTCCTCACCAGTCTGCAGTGCCAAGATTTTTGTCTTACATTATCGTTCTCGGATTCATTCCCCCTGTCTATATACAATAAATTTGTACAAATCTTCTAATCTTCAATCCTACGGTCCAGATCAAGTCCTAGGTCTACTACATCAACGCAAATTTATATATTACACATATAGAGTCGTGCGAGGATTTTAGTTTTTAACCAGTATGAAATATGTATTTTGAAAAACGAACGTTGGATAAGATATTGTTTTTATAAATGTCATACACACCAAAAATCACAGTAATCCGACGGTTAGTTTTTAAAATACAAATTATGAAATACTGTGACGGTAGCCTAATTCAATAAAAACTGTTTCAATTTTTTATAGTCTGTATTTTAAAAACCAATCGTCCGATCAATATGATTTTTGACATACTTATCATGCATCAGAGAAATATCTAATTCAATGATCGATTTTTCAAAATATATATATCATATTGGTTGAAAACCCAAACCCATATATAAGCTTATATGTATACCCATATATAAGCTTATATGTATAGGTGATTCCTATAAAAAAAAAAAAAAAAAACTCAATATGAAATGAAAATGCAAATGCATTAAGAATATTTTATGTTCTCACGTGATATACACTCTTGTTAAGTAAGAGACAGATGACGTACGAGGGCATCTTTTTTGTGTATTGACTGGGTTCTCTATTATTTTAGGTGATATTATATGTATTTCAGGATAATATCTATCAGTTGTGTATTGAGGAATCCTCTAAATATTCTTTATTATTTCAGATGATATTACATGATTATCAAAATATTTGTCTAATTAGAAGATTTAAAAGAATTCCCATTAAATGTCATTATAATTTTATTACACATGCTCATTCAAATTTTATGTTCTTTTGTTTAAGGAAAATGATGTATCTCCCGTCCAAATTTTTCGTACATATACTTTCCATCTTCAACAGTTGAAAAAATACCATGGAATCAATTTTCTCAATCCTCCTTTATCCCAACGACTCTCTCTCTCTGTCTCTCTAAAATGGTAAAATGAAGATGAGGAATTGACGGAAGAGGTTGCAGATGTGGATGATCTTCAAAGAATATGATTTCCTCCATCTTTCGTTTTGAAGCAATTTTGTTTGAAGCCGCTATTGTTGCTTCGGATCAACAATTCAAGATCTGCAAAAATCTGGATCTTTTTCTTATTCTTTCTTCTTCTTCTTCCACCTCCAATATTTTTACTGTGTTTTTTGTGTTCTTACTTTGTTTTCTGTATTTTCACTATGTTTTTCTGCATTTTCACTGTGTTTTCAGGTTTTCATTGTGTCTTTTTTTCTTCTTTTTTTTTTTTTTTTTTTTTATTTTTTTTTTTTTTTTATATTACTGCGTTTTTTTTTTTTTTAATGTTTTCACTGTATTTTTTTTTATGTTTTCACTGTGCTTTTGGATTTTTACTGTGTTAATGTGGCATAATGTGGCAGTTTTACCGTCAGACAAGAAATTCAACGAGAGAAGAGAGCGGGACTTGTAGCATTGCTCTTTGTTTAAATGTATTTTCTATAAATTCTATGCAAATTTGGAATGCATACATGGGAAGATGTGAAGAGTGAGAGGGATCAACTGACCCTTATCAATTTTTTGAGTACGTAAAATATTGTTTTCTAATTTCAAACTTGATCCTTCCCAAATTCTTCTCCCCCTTTAATCTTATTGTATTTTATTTTGTAATTTAATCTAATTTTATTTTCTTTTTTTAACCCCTCTTTCCTTTTTTCTCCTTATATGTGTATATATACCATCCCAATATTATATATAAGGATATGCTTATATTTTATTGTCAACCCACTTTCATTGGAATATGTATTTTGAAAAATCAGCGGTTAGATTAGATAATATTTTTATGCATGTCATGTTTGCAAAAAATAAAAATACAAAACCATAGGGATCCAACAATCATTTTTCAAAATACATACTATTAAATTATTATGACAGAATCGAACGGTAAATACTGTTATAGTTTTTCACAGTCAATATGGATTTTGAAAATCGATTACTGGATCTCTCTAATTTTTTATAGACATGACATTCATAAAATGATTATCTAATCAAACGGTTAGTTTTTCAAAAAATCTATCATTCGGCTATTAGTTGGGGTGGACTAACGATAAGATAGGTATGATGTCTTTACCGTATCATATTAATATATCAATATATATACTTCTCAATTTTAGTTTTCACTCTCGATGTTTTTCTTAATCTCTCATGTTTTCAAAAATTTTAGAGAAATTCTAATGGTTGAATCCAAATCCATTTTTTGAATATGCTACAGTGTAATGTGTAATGTGTAATCATTTGGATCCAAGTACTCTAATGGCGTTGGATTTATTTTTTGGCTCCCTTCTCTATCTCTTTATTTCTAGTTTCTATAAACCAAGCACAAGTTTTCATGCACTTTTATATGTCTTGGAGTAAAATGGATCTATCCAAAACTAGATCCAAATTTGGATCAAGCTTTGCATCCCATTCATTTTGGATCCAGTTTTGAACCATTGGAGCAAAGTTTTTTTGCATATTGATTCAAAAAATGGAGCTAAATCCAATTTTGAACCCATTGTCGGAGATGGCCTTATGAAAATTTATGTCCTCCATAGTTTTGCTCCATTGCTCATAGAGTAAATTAGGTTAAAACATTAACAACTAATAAAAAAAATTATTCCTATTAAAATAAAGGATTTTTTAGTCATAAGCCCTTCATATTAGAAGTTTGGACTATTAGGTCCAATAAAAAAAGTGCTATCCCATTAGGTCCCTCATCCAAATTTGCGGACAAAATTACCCTTTAATAAAATAAGATATGTTTAAAAAAAAAAAAAAATTCACATTTCAAAAATATAGCTACCCACACGGCAAGATCCCATGAAAATAGGGATCATATTTATTTTAAAAAAGAAACAAAAGCTTTATATTTATATACATTTTATATTCCTATAATTTTCGTTGTAATATATTGTCCTCCTATAGTTTTGATTTGTGAAATTTTGCACCCTATTATCGGTTAGCCATTTGTTCATTCGACTAAAAAATTGTGTTAAGTTTGTTATTTTTACATGTAATATTTATTCTAGATTGCTAATATATCTACAAGTATTTCAGTGAAGTTTTATATATATATATATATATATATTTTGAATATATTTTATGTATTATGAATTTTATTTACTATATGAATAAAATAATTAATAAAAATTAAAATATACAAAGAAAAATTATGAAAAAATGGCTAATTGACATAAAGTTGCAAAGTATTATAAATTAAAATTATAAGAAGTCAATATATTACAATTAAAACTATAGGAGTACAAAATATAAATCAATGACAGTTGAAAGAGTCAAGGTGTAATTTTTCCATAATAATTTTTTTTTTTTTTAAAAGAGAGTAAGAAAGCACAGGATAAGAGGGATGAGGGATCCCTCATATTAGACTGGCTCTTAGAGATACATTTGAGATATTTATATCATTATACGATAAAAAGCAACCTACGTAATGTATTCGCATTATAACGAGTTTTCGTTGTGTGTTGGATGAGGTGAAGTTGGAGGGAGAGTTAGGCCTTTCTAACGGTCGACACGTAGGCACGTGGGACCCATACCGATTGACGCGCTAATCAGACACGCGGTTCAGGTTTTGCTGCCATCACCGTTGGCCAACTAACGCGACTTTAGCCAGCCGCAGTGCGCCACGTCACTAGATTTCGCGTTGGCCCACGCACAGCTGGCTAAATGTATGCTTACGTGCGAAGACAAGATCATTAGTCGGCCGTAACCGGATTTAAGAATCTTCGTGGATCTAGAAGAATCTTACATTCTTACGGAGAGAGAGAGAGAGACGCTTGAGAGTCTATTAATCTCACTGTTAGTCCGTGACCTCAACTTTGTGCCCTTCCACTTGATTAAATCTTGGCCACATGATATACTTTTGTTATTGTAATTTTCGTTAGAAAAATAATATTTGTATTATCTATAATTGGATAATATTGTGTCAAATTATTTACTTAAAGAATAAAACAGATTGTATATCAATTCTGTAAAGTAAAAAATTATATACCAATTCTAATAATAGAATAAGATAAAAAAATAAGAAGACTGTTCGAATAATAATTCTGTCAAATCAAAAAATTATTCAAGTAACAAGTAGATAAAAACAGAATATATAAAATACTTAAAATAAATAACTTACAAGTTTTTCAGAATCTAAAGGAGAAATCGTTTAATAAATTTGATCAAGGCAAATGTTGAACATTTTGTCCTTAAGATAGAATACGCCCCTCGTATTGGTGCTTAGAGTTTGATAGATGTTTGCCCCAAGATATAAGGATCACGACTGCAGAGGAAGCACTGCAATCTACAGGCACAACGAATCAGAACAATGCTATATCTCTATCTCTCTATAGAACTTATGCAAACAATGAAAGACTATATGATTGAATGAATGAGACTTTGGACTCGTGGCCTATTTATAGACCAATTGGTGCCTCTTTGTGAAGTGCACAAGGGCACCAATACAGACACGACCTTGCGAAGAGTTGTAAAACCAGACATAACCCTTCATCATTGCAGAACAATCATGACTGTTCTGAGAGCTGCAAGTAGTCATTCTGGGTTGGCCCAAAAAGAAAATGGGCTTGGTCTAAATGACCCCACCCCTCCCGGCCCGATGTGGGTGTGGTTTGGATCAAGCCCAAGTTTGGGTAGGTCTTCTCCCCTAACAAAACTTTGGTACCCCTTGAGGCCTAACCCATAGGTTCAACGTAAGGGTATATAAGCACACAAGTTATCCGCTATTTATTCAATGTGGGACAATAATGATTATCACCTTCAATCACTTTCATATGGGTGATTTTAAACTACTATTTCTCATTCAAAACATTAGTATTTTGATCTTATTAATACAATACATTAATCTCATTTTTGAGATGAATGCATTCCAATATGTGTTCACTTCAAAAGGCTTGTGGGACCTATATATAAATAAAGATAAAGTAACTTACTTATGCTCAAAATATAACAATTTTTGCTTAGAGTGATGTCTAGCGGTTCTATTTTCATATTTTTAAAATACAAATTTTGAATTCAAGCACATAAAAATTCATATATGTTAATTTGTTTATATTAGGAAGGTTATGATGATGGTATATTTATATTGATCATTTGACACAAAAAAAAAAAAAAAGAATGAAATTATGCTGTCGTGTCAGCCATATTTGTCGTGAACTATATATATATACACACACACACACACACACAAATATTTTATTGGGTCCAGACCTCATTTGGATAAATACGGTCCACTCCTCATTGGGATAGTTGGGACAAGATAATTTCATCGGGTTTGAAAAAATAATTAAAATATTTTTTAAATTTAAATTTTATTTTATTTTGGAATAAATCCTAACTATAATCTTAACAAATTTTGATTTCTATCTTGGATTATAAGTATTTGTAGTTTAAATATATATTTATACACACTAACTTGGTGAAAAGAATAGAAACACATAGAAATGATAAAAATCTTAAAACACTAAATATTTTAAATAAATGGAAAAGATTTTAGTATAATTATATATACATAGATATTCGGTTCGGGGCGGGGCGGGTTACCCTTTTAACCCATCCCATTGACATCCCTAAATTCTCTACCATCCCAATTTATTTGATCACCTTTCCATTTTGGAATATCCCAAAATATGTGATCACTTTGACTTTTCAAATTAAAAATTAGAATAAATTTCTCATTATACCCCTTTATCAAATAACCTGAAGAATGATTTTTTTTTAAAAAAAAAAAGGATAAAATTGGAATACAAACTTAAAAATATAATAAAGTCAAAGCAATTAATGTATTTTTTAAACTGTGTGTTTAATCAATATATGCACAAAAATTAGGATGGAGAGAGTCGTAATTTTCGCGGCTCTTGTGAGAATTTGACAATATTGAAGGCAAAGAAAGCAAAAATTTAAGATCAACGTTAAAGATTTTCTTGGAGGTTGTTAAAATTGATGTGATCTTAAAAATTTGGTGAATATCCAAATTTAAATTTAAAAAGTTTCTTGAAGATGCTCTTATTTGTATTAACTTGATCGACTCAAGTCAGATTATGAAAAAGAGTTAATCAAAGTGGTAATTCATTTTGTTTTTTTATTTGCCAATGTATATACATTAGTAGGGTTAGTAGTTAGTTGTTAGTGGAAGATTAGAACAACAAATGGGACAATGCTCATCCATGAAAAATGGAACCCAAAATTCATCTCATAGTGACCACGAGATACATAACCACAGAACCAAAACTCATATTCAAATAAATTAGTAATTCATTTTAACATTTTATTTTAAGTTTATCAATATTAATCACCAATGTGGCAATGTTTGAATATGAAATGTACAAATGTCAATAATATTACAAAAAAAGAAGACTTTCTTCACCAACATGACCAATTATAGTGTGTCACATGTCGATCACTAAAGGCTTAATTAGTTTGACCTAGAAAAAGGTAGAGATAGTAAAGAATGTTGAATGCACGATGAGAAAATGGCAGTTTCACAAAACCTAAAAGCAATAATATTCTCTATAATATACTTTCAATGTAGCTATTTTTGTAATGGGTATGATGTTACATGAAGGAATGAATGTGAAAACAATGACAATGTACTTAAAGATAAGGTATGGTGATTGTTGAGGTCAAGCTTATCCTTACTTTCTTACTTGTTATGTAAAGTCCTTTGTTTTGCTCAAAAGCTTCATAATTCATTAAGGGAGGACAAAGGTTGATAATGTTGGAGACTTAAACCAAATTATCACATTCCTTTACAACTAAGAAATAATTTGAAGGACTATCCTAATAATTAATTGCCATTTTTGTGTAAATTGTCATCTATTTGCTT
>JAESVK010000802.1:0-37662 GCA_017140935.1 Hamamelis virginiana | reverse complement strand
CCAAAAAAAAAAAAAAAAAAAAAAAAAAAACAGTATTTGCAGAATTTGTTAAACTACTGGAAGTATGGAAAAGGCCAACAGTCTAATCATTTTATTTCAAGAAGCTTAGAAAGCTATGAAAATGAAAGCTTGGGGCTTTTTGAGTAGGGGATTTGCTTCTCTTTTGCAGCTGCTGCTTCGTGATGAATCGATTTAGAGAAGGGGATTCGTGAGGGGTGTCTCCATTTTTGCTGTTTGTGAACAAAGGGGCAGCTTGCTGGGTTTGGTAGCTTCGTGAAATGATTTAGGCATTGTTATCAAACCCGACCCGGACTGGACCGGCCGGTTCAACCGGTTGACCGGGAACCGGCCCCCTCTCCGGTTGGTTTAACCCACAAAAATCCATTTTTTAAAAAAACCATTCAACCCGGCGGTTCAACCGGTCAAACCGGTTAAAAAACCGGTCAACCAGTTTTTTTTTTTTTTAATTTTTTTAAGGTGCTAAAATGACTAAAATAGTCCCAATATTTTTAAAATCTCTTAAAGCCAAGAAGGCTAAAAAGGCAAATTAGTCTTAAAAAATCCCAAATAACAAAAAGAAACCAAAGCACCTAATTCAATAATACAATATTCTTATCTTGCATTTTAAAAAATATATATAATAAAGATTGATCAATAGTAATTTTCAATTTTCAATTTTGATGACTGAACACAAATTCAAATATATGAATTGATTGTACAAACATTTAAAAAAAATTATATTTCGAATCATTTACATCTTTTATTCTAATAAATAATATGTTTATGACATCACGGTTCAACCCGGCGGTTCAACCGGATGAACCGGTTGACCCTTAACACGGTAACTTTTTCGGTTCGATGAACGGACCGGGTTTTAAAACAATGGATTCAGGGCTTTTTGAGTAGATGGGGCGGGTATAACACGATTTGGATTGGGTATATAGCAGCAGCTGCAGGGACGTTGGATTGCAATTAAATGAATCGAGCGGCTGAGAAGCAACGTCCGCACAATGAAAAAAAACGGACGTCCCTATAAGAAAGGGACTATATATATATATACAACCTTTAAAATTTAAATTATGTGTTTTCGATTTTTGGTGCACAGCTGAATAATTCTAACTTTATGAACTTTTCATATGTTTGATAATATTTTATACTTTTTGTAAACTAAAGAGGTACATAATATAATTAATATTTCTATAAGCTAAATAGGGACTTTCAAAGAGTTTAGTGACCACAATTAAGTCTCAAAAACATATTTTTTTACATTTTGAAAGTACAATAATTTGATTGTCTACATTGTATAGGGCTAAAGTCCTAAAATTGAAAATTAGAAACATGAAAGTAGTGAGAAAAAAAATATAAAAATAAATAATTTCAAAACTAGTCTAACCGTCCAAACCAAGCCGGAATGATTGGTTTGGTTTGTTTTGAGTTAATACTTTAATTGGTCTGGTTTGGTTTATGAAAAATACAAACCAAAATTTTCGATTTGGTTCCAAAATTAAAGTGAAACCGTCCAAACCGGACCTGTGAACACCCCTAGTAAACATCAAGCTTATATGTAATTGTGGGACGCGTATTTTGAAAAACTAACAATTAGATTAGATACTATTCTTATGTATGTCGGGCATGCCAAAAATCACAGTGATCTAATAGTCGGTGTTTCAGAAATGTCACTTATAAAAATTGTGAAAGCTTTGAGCGATCGCAGTTTTTCGCCATTTGTATTTTAAAATGTTAATATTAGATCACTGAGATTTTCGGCATGCATGACACATTCATAAGATGAATATATAATATTCCAGTGGATATTTTTTAAAAATATGTGTCCCAAAATTATTTATTAGTTTCATGTTTATTTTATTTTAGTTAAAGTAAACATACGGGTTGAAAGGATTAGGATGTGAATATATGAGACAAGTACATCTACAATTAAAAAATAGGGGATATAACCCAAAACCCCCTAGTGTAGTGGTAGTAGACCCAAAACCCCTTCCCAAAAAGTCAAAAATTTATATTTACCTATCTAATATGATCTGACATATATACCCTCAATTAATTACTAGAAATTTAAATTTTTTACCATTTTTAGTTTGGGACGAATATAGTTAGGATGAGCTCCAGCCGAATTTCTAGGCAGCAAAGAATGGATCATATCCCTGTTACGAGAGTTGTGCAGAAGCACATTTCTACAGCATCAAGAAGTGGTCTCCGACCTTGACGGAGAGTGGAAGGGAAGAGTTAGTGATAAATCCTCGAGGTGGGAAAAAAATGCAGCAAACGATAAATCCCCTAAAATAAACGTGTCAAAATGGACGGTTCCATTTACTTCGCTACCTTGCAACCCCACCAGTTTCCAACTTAATTACGAGCAGTGGAGCAGTAGTAGACTATTGTTGTTTTGGACCCAAATGCATAAACGCTACTGACTTATTCGACGTGCTTACCTTGCAGATACTAATCATCCGTATCCCCGAAATTGCACCTAAGATGTTCGCTGAAATGCCCCAGTGAAAGAAGCACATTGCAACATGCCAAATAAGTAAAATTTCTATTCTTTCTATATTATATTTATAGGTAAATTTACTTATTTATTTAAATACATATAAATATGTAAATTTAATTATTTCCAAATAAGTTTACTTATTTTGAGTTAATATATATAGGTAAATTTACTTATTTCCAAATATGTTTATTTATTTTTAGTTTATATATATAGGTAAATTTACTTATTTATTTAAAGACATATAAATAGGTAAATTTACTTATTTCCAAATAAGTTTACTTATTTCTAGTTAATAAATATAGGTAAATTTACTTACTTCCAAATACGTCTATTTAATGCTAGTTTATATAAAAAGGTAAATTTATTTATTTGTTTAAAGACATATAAATTCATATTTGCAACGTGTAGGTCTGCTATCAAAGAGTCAAAAAATGATAATGTAAATAAGAACTAAAACATATTTCACAAAAAGTAGTAAAAAAGAGGAGAAATAGAGGAAAATCATACATTGTGAAAGAGAAAAGTGAAATAAAATTACTATTTTTTCTAGATTATATTTATAGGTAAATTTACTTATTTATTTAAATACATATAAATAGGTAAATTTAATTATTTCCAAATAAGTTTACTTATTTCTAGTTAATATATATAGGTAAATTTACTTATTTCCAAATACGTTTATTTATTTTTAGTTTATATATATAGGTAAATTTACTAAAGACATATAAATAGGTAAATTTACTTATTTCCAAACAAGTTTACTTATTTCTAGTTAATAAATATAGGTAAATTTACTTACTTCCAAGTACGTTTATTTCTTTCTACTTTATATAAATAGGTAAATTTACATATTTGTTTAAAGACATATAAATTCATATTTGCAACGTGTGGGTCTGCTATAAAAAAGTCAAAAGATGATAATGTAAATAAGAACTAAAACATATCTCAAAATATATATATATATATATATATAAAGAGGAGAAATAGAGGAAAATCATACCTTGTGAAAGAGAAAAATGAAATAAAATTACTATTCTTTCTAGATTATATTTATAGGTAAATTTACTTATTTATTTAAATACATATAAATGGGTAAATTTAATTATTTCGAAATAAGTTTACTTATTTCGAGTTAATATATATAGGTAAATTTACTTATTTGTTTAAAGACATATAAATAGGTAAATTTTCTTATTTCCAAATAAGATTACTTTTTTCTAGTTAATAAATATAGGTAAATTTACTTGCTTCCAAAATATGTTTATTTATTTATAGTTTATATAAATAGGTAAATTTACTTATTTGTTTAAAGCAATAAACGGATATATCACAATTAAAAATCAAAATTTGAATTGAATTAAATCTCAAAAACTTACCATAATGTCAGAAAAACAGTTACACTTTTTAAAAGGTAATAAAACTTTTCATAAAAACAATAAAAGGGTAAATCTGTCATTAAATAATTAAAGTTGACTTTAGAAAATCCTGGAGGGGGTTATGGGTAAACATTATAGTGTTCTGGGCCTACCGGTATGGAATTTAATATCTAAGGGGGTCTGGATAATTTCTCCTATAAAATAATGGTATTTTGGTCAACCAATTTAGTTTCCAAAAGTCAATACTTTTATTTGGAGGACCCCATACGACTGTACATAATTCCTCCCCACACTTAAAAATAGTAAATAAATAAATAGGACTCCATACCTACCAAACCCCTTGTTGCCCTGCCAGCGTATGGAATTCAATATCTAAGGGGGTCTGGATAATTTTTCCTATAAAATAATGGTATTTTGGTCAACCAATTTGGTTTCCAAAAGTCAATACTTTTATTTGGAGGACCCCATACGACTGTACATAATTCCTCCCCACACTTAAAAATAGTAAATAAATAAATAGGACTCCATACCTACCAAACCCCTTGTTGCCCTGCTAGTGTATGGAATTCAATATCTACAGGATCTGGATAATTTTTCCTACAAAATAATGGTATTTTGGTCAACCAATTTAGTTTCCAAAAGTCAATACTTTTATTTGGAGGACCCCATACTACTGTACATAATTCCTCCCCACATTTAAAAACTAGTAAATAAATAAATAAGACTCCATACCTACCAAACCCCTAGTTGCCCTGCCCCACCTGAGACACCTTTAAAACTTCCTTTCCTTTTCTCTTTCTACCAAACACCACCAACTACTCCCTCACCAACCCTCCCCAAATTACAAACCCGTACTGCCCATGCCCGTGCCCATGCCTATGCCCATGCCCGACACAAATCCGTGCAAATTATACATATTCTTTCTCTATTTGTAGTTAAACGATCAGGGAACAAATTGGTCTGCCCACACCATGCTTTTGATATAGATTGACACAATGGACAAAGAAGGTCAATGGCATCTTTAAACAAGCTAATAATTATTACCCAAGCCACGATCAAGATGATTAAGGTATCTATTATAAGGCGCAAAGTTGCAGAAAGTTACTTGTGGATGATCAATTATAAAACAAATTTTAAAAAACTGACTGTTGGGTTCGATACTCTTCTTATGCATCTCATGTATGCTAAAAATTACAAAGATCCAACTATCGGTTTCTGCAAATACCGACCGTAAAAAAAAAAAAAGTTATAAGTTTTCACGTGATGTTTTTCAGAAATCAATTGTTGGATCACTGTAATTTTTATGTGGATGGACATGCATAAAAAAGAAATATAATCCAACGGTCGGTTTTTAAAAATCTATTTTGCAATTAATCCTATGTAAATCATCATATAAACGCAACTTTGAATAAGGTGCACTTTATAATAAACTCTATGATGCCATGATCAATTATGCAACCCATGCTTCTAAAACTTGTCACTCTCATGAAAATTGATAGGGTACATTCTCGTTGCTGGGAGCGGAAATCCCATGAACTCGTGCTTATAGATTATGCCACAAAAAAAAAAAAAATCTAAATCCATTAACATAAAGAGAAGAATCTATACCTTTGAGATCTGTCTGGATTGATCTCAATGAATCAAGAACTGTAGAACACTGCTCGAGCTCTTCAAGACTTCTACCGTATTCCTCCTATGCCAGAACATGAAGAAAGAGTGGCTCTCTTTGTGCTCTCCTTGATGGGCGGCTGCCTTTAGGGTTTAGAAATAGGATTTAGAAATAATATTTCGTCTGACCTAGAGGCTGCCCAACATGACAAATATATAGGCTACGGTAGGAACTTAAAAGCAAATAAATAAGTTTCGGACTCCCAATATAAATATTAATTATAATTCATTCCACTAAAGAATTATAATTGCACTCCCTCGCTTATTCAAAATTTTATTTCGAGCTCTTTGTTATTAAATACTTATTAATCTCTCCACGTTAAGATTACAAATACTCGTTGATTAAAATAAATCATTGACAATTTTACTTAATCAATATCTGTTAATCTCCTTGAGATCTTCCACTTAACTTATTTGATATGTCGAATAAAAAATCCACCTGCATGGTACGTTTGACATAATCAAAACTTATAAGCATCTTCAAGGGGGTATCATCAATCCATATTACAGGACGTGGATTCCGTTAATAATTAATATACACCATACGCTTAATGTCGTTACCCAACTCACCGAGTTTATTGACCCATAAAAGATCTCAAATCAAGATAACAAATACTAAGTGTTTGTGCATATTAAATATTTCGGGATTAAGAGCATAAGCTTTCATAATAACCATGAGGTATTAATTGTTTAATATGTCAGTATAAAACAATTACCCCGAGACAGTCCCGTTCAATACACACAAGTGTACTAGCACAAGAAGTCGGAACTAAACTGTTCCTCATAGTCAAGACAGACTTACTGAAATCTTGTGCTACAATCTTACCGATGGTGTGTCCAACTCCATCTTAGACTGTGAACAATAAGCTTATATTCTACATGAACTGATGTGTAAGCCGAACTCTACACACCAGGTCATCTACTATGTAGAATAAAAGACACACATGCATAACATTAAAAGATAATATAATGCAAACATAGCTCATACAGATTCTCATTTAAAATGCAATATCAGAATTCATTAATAAATAAATACTAAAGTCTATTACATAAAAGCATGGCTTTTAGTATATATCCACAACACTCGTAAATACAAACCCTAGCCACCAAGATACAGGGAATGTATGGACGCCTCTCATGAGAAGAGTCCTATACTTGAATACCTGATATGTATTGGTAGGATTATCATTTACGGAGTCTCAGTATTGCTCCACTTTCATGGGACCATGCATCAATAAAAGGAACTTCAAATCTTTCAAATAAATTAATATATATGTTCCGATCCTTCACTTCCAACAAGGAAACTAGAAGGCACCTTCTTGAGTTTAGCTTCTAATCGACAACTTATACTCACTAGCTGTTTATAGTGAACATGGTAATTTTTGTGATATTTCAGGTTTACTTGTTAAGACTGGATCCAAGTGTAAGTCATCTTCATATATTGGAAGTCTATTTTGATTGGGTTTGTTTGATCCTCACATCAAAATTTCAATAGAAGTTATGATCTACTCTTGTTGATTGAGTTCAATTATAATGAATTTTGTTTGTATTATTGTCATGGTAGTTTCATAATAGAGTTGTTGATTAAATTTTGATATCAAAATTGCTTAATTTGTTGAAAATGTTATAAAGTAGCTCACTAAGCACCAACGTCAATCCCCAGTCCCACTTCATCGGGCGGTGGGTGGTGAGCGTACGAAAAACAGCAGCCAACAACTCCCTATGCACTGTCAGCGATGTGCATGGGTGTGGGTAAGAACCAACCACAGCTTCTTATTAGTTGCAGGCACTTCACACTAATAAGGAATCAACCACAAATTATAACTAGTGGCTGGCCCGAAATTTTTAAAAATCAAAATTTTTAAAACCAATTTTTAACGCACGTGAAGATTTGTTAAACCTATTTTTTTACCACCACATGTCATTTGTTAGAAGACTCATATTCCATTTTCACTTGCAAAGCTTCATGACAAATATAATAAACCCATCACCAACCGGTGAAGCACATGTAGTGGCTGCCATTCTAAATCATAAAAATTTAATTTTTCCAACACACGAAATTTAAATATTAATTACAATATCATTGATTCCAAGCTGCTCATGCTAATTCATTCTCTCCATATATTTTGATTAATTATTAGAATTGATATAATGAGAGCCGCATAGATAAAGTAAAATACAAATACATTGGAAACTAATGAAATACAGTTGTTTAATCCTTCGATTCTCGCTTCTCTAAGTTTAACTTATGCATTCGGTTTAATATCTCATCACAAAAATTGACCCTAAACCCTAAACCCTAAACTAAATCCTAAACCTTAAACCCTAAACCCTAAACCCCAAACCCCAAATTTTTGGGCTTTGGGATTTGGGGTTTAGGATTTCGGATTTTAGGTTTAGGGTTTAGGGTTTTAGGAATTGGGGTTTAGGGTTTAGGTTTTGGGGTTTAGGATTTTAGGGTTTAAGGTTACACTCTCTCTCTAGCTTTAAGCATATAAATTATTAAAAACTAGGGTTTAGGGTTTGGGGTTTAGGATTTAGGGTTTATGTTTTAGGGTTTAAGGTTTGTGGTTTAGGGTTTAGGGATTGGGGTTTAGGGTCAATTTCTATAATGAGATTTTAAACCGAATGCATAAGTTAAGCTTCGAGAAGCGAGAATCGGAGGATTAAATAACTGTATTTCATTGGTTTCCAATGTATTTATATTTTACTTTATCTATGCGGTTCCCATTATAACCATTCTAATAATTAATCATAATATATGGAGAGAATGAATTAGCATGAGCAATTTGGAATCAATGATATTGTAATTATTATTTAAATTTCGTGTGTTGGAAAAATTAAATTTTTATGATTTGGAATGGTAGCCATTGCATGTGCTTTACCGATTGGTGATGGGTTTATTATATTTGTTATGAAGCTTTGCTGGTGAAGATGGAATATGAGTCTTCTAACAAATGTCACGTGGTGGAAAAAAATAGGTTTTACAAATCTTCACGCTGGCGTTTAGTGAGCAAGTCGCTCACTAGAACCAGTATATATATATATATATATATATAGTCGTGATATCATCAGGTGCACCTGATGCAGCCTTGCATCAGGTGACCAATTCTATCCGTCCTATCTAAATGTAAGGCTAAGATTAGAAAGGGATTAAATTCACGCGGTCAGTGCCCGACCCGATTCAGCCCGATATGTCTAACTTGGATATTAATTTTTTGCTCCATTTTTCACTCCTCAATCACTCATCTTCTTCTTCGTATCTCTCCTCTTTCCCATTAACCCATCCCATCTCGTCAATCACTCATCTTCTTCTCCGTATCTCTCCTCTTTCCCTTTAACCCATACCATCTCGCCAATGCCAATGAAGTTGAACCTAATACTCCCAGTCACTAAAACCTCTCTTCTCCCAAATAAAACCATAGCTCTCCCGTCTCTCATGTCGAATCGAAGTTGCAAATCAATAAAGTTTTGACACAGTTCAAGCAGATCTCAGTTTTTGACACAGTTCATTGAAGAAATAAGTTTAGTTTGAATTATTTCTTGTTTATGTTTTGCGCGAAGATTAATTTTTATAGTGATTCTCAAAATCGACCATTTTATTACGTGATGTTATTTAATCTAAATTTAATCTTTACTGCGGTTCAATCTGCTGGGACATTTTACATTGAAATGAATATTGCAATAAGAATTTATTTTGGATAATGAGATGGACCGATGGAAATGTTAGTGTTGTTTTTTATTTTTTTAATCAATATATGTGAACGTAAAAAAAAAAATGCAGAATAGATGTGTTTGGTTGTTGGTAAAGATCAGAAAAAGAAGGAAAACAAATGGGTTTGATTCATTCTCTGTTTTGAAATTCCCAAAATGGGTTAGCGCAATTGCAAGTTGTGCAAAGGTGAAAGTATTGAAACGGTGCGTTTTAGAATTTTTGTGCGTTTTAGAATTTTAGTAAAATAGTGCGTTTTTTGAATTTTAGCGCAACTTCAAGTTGCGCAAAGGATTTAGCACAAATTCAAGTTGCGCTAAGGGAGTGGGTTTTTTCTAAATAGTTTTTTTAAGTTGGGGCAAAATTGCAAAATTGAACCAAATGAAATGCTTTTTTTTAAATAGAAATATTAGTGGTGTCCTATCTCCTTGTGGTGTCCAATAAACTTTTTTAAAATTTTTCCAATTGTGAGCAACTTGTAGGTTTTTCCTTTTTTTGATAAAAAAAATGGGTTAAAAAACTCCAAAACTAAGATGTGATGGTTTGGGGAACAATAAATGAGATTTTGAACATTGTATTAACCCATGCACAAGTAAATTTTAAAGTCCCAAAACAAAACAATGATAATATAAAAAAATTTCAAAAGAAACTTTACAGATTTTGGGCTTTATTTCCATATGATTTAACGGAAATTTTGGAGAGTTTATAAATATGTCTTGAATGTTAGAATGGGATTTCTAACTAATTGGTTGGAAACTAGAATTGCATTACCTTTTGGTAATGTTCATCTTTTTATTTTTATTTACTTTCTTTTATTATCATTTTTTTTTCTATAGTATAATTGAATTTCAATTTTTTAACCTTTTGCTAATAGAAGAAAGAGATATACCATGACAACTACATAAAAAAAAAAAAAAAAAAATCCATCTTTTCAATAGTCCCCTGTTAAAAACTTTTCACCATATCCAGACCTCTAGCTCCACCATAATCGGATGACAAAACACAGTGATACCCAAAAATCCATTAGAACCAATTTCAGTTAGTTGTTCAAATCTTCCATTAGAATCAGCATGTTCAAATAATACAATACTCCTCCTCCCCCTCAATTTTCTAAGCCACTGAATCCCTAACTGTGAGACCCCGAAATTTTCAATTTTAAATTTTTCTTAATTATTATTATTTGGTTTTATTTATTGCACACATGGAATTTTGTTATTGGCCATAGTGTGCCATGTGGACACTTTTTGAGAAGGGTGCATGAGAGTATTATGAATGCATTATAATTGAAATGCATTATTGTGTCGACAAGTGGTGGAGTAATGCATTATAATTGAAATGCATTATTATGTCGGCAAGTGGTGGAGGAATGCATTATAATTATAATGGAGTGAATGATTGATTATATATATATATATATATATATATATAGGGTGAGACCCCACCCAATTTGTTGGGTAGTGGGTGTGTGTGTGTGTGTGTGTAGACATATATATCTATATATATATATGTATATAATGGAGGAGAGAGGGGATGGAAAATTATCCACTTGAGAAGGTTGACTGGCAGCTGTGATGGTGGGAAATAGTTGGAGAGTAGGTTGAGATAATTGATTGGGTGGGATTTGTTGAGAATTTAAAATAGGATTATTTGATAGTGGGTGGGATTTGTTGAGAATTTAAAATTAGGATTATTTGATAGTGGGTGAGATTGGTTGGAGATAAATTAGGATATGAAGGCAGATGAGGAAAGAGGGAAGTGGGAGATGATGCAGCCGTGAGTTTAGGGGAGTCTTCGGAAGAGAAAGGGAAGAGAGGAGAGAAAGAAGAGGAGAGAGAAGAGAGAAAGAAGAGGAGAGAAAAAAAAAGAGAAAAGGAAAGAAGAGAAAGTTTGGGAATTTGGGAAATTCTACTCCAAATCTTCTTCAAATTCGAAAATAGGTGGTTCCTACTCTTTTCTATCTTGATTTTAGCTTAATTGATGAGTTTATATCATGATTTGGTGAAATTGGGAGGTGTTTGTTTGCCTAGAAAGTTCTAGGAAAATTTATAACAAATTGAGCTCCAAAATAGAGCATACTGTTTGGGTATTATTGACTTGGTTAGAGGCCGAATTGATCTAAACCTTCTTCATGAAAGTTGTAGGTCTTTCAATTAGCTTTCTAACGAATCCAACCTTGACTTGTTTGGAATTTTGTGTGGAGAGTTATGACTGTTTTACTCAAACTGGTTTTTCAGCAAAAGATATTTTCGTTCAAAATAGAAAGGCTACTGTAATTGCTTATTTTGACTATGAAAATGTTGAATTTAGGCTACGGTTGTGAAATATGAAATTGTAGATCTTCGAGTCTTCTTTTCGGAACACTAAAGTTCATTAAATTTGGATAAATGAGCTAGAAGATACGGCCTAAACACTAAAAACTGTTTTTGGATGGGTTTAAATCATGAAAATGAAATATGGGGATTTCAAATCTTGGATTTTTATTTTACATGAAAATTTGTAGTATATTGTATATATGTCCGAAAATTCTGAAATTTGAGTATATTGTAAAGCTTGAATTTATGGATTTTTAGAGACAAGAATCATGGAAAAAGACCTATGGATGAATGGAAATTTCTAGAGAGAGAAAGTTTCCTTGAAGCTTTAATAGTGACACAAAGTGTATTTTCATAGTTTATCGAAAAATTATGATTTTTACATATATGATGTAGATTGATTTTATATGAATTTAGAACTTTGAATCACTTCAATTGGATGTGAATTGTGAGAGAAATTGAGAACCGAAGTTGCCGAAAAATCGGAAATTTTATTAACGAGCCTACTTGGGCATCATTTTTAAATATGTTCGGATGGGAGGTGTTATACACCACCATGATATTTTGAAAGCTTATATCACACAGATTCTATAACATCTTGAATCATCCAAATCGGATGAGTAACGAAGGAGATATAAGTGTGCAAAGTTGGCCAAAAAGATGGAAAATTTGGACGTAACATGTACGTGAGTGTGCATGTATAATCCTGTGTGGTGAAGGTGCATAGTAGACCATACAACCTCGATTGCAAATTAGTGCTCGTGAATATCATTTTGACTTGGAATTATTTTTAAAAATCCTATTAAATTAAGTTGATATTAATGGGTACAAAAGTTGCTGTTTGGGAGGCATGAAAGAGCCTAGAAAATTATGGAGCATAGTGAAGGTGCACCATAAGGCTTACCATGTGACCTCATTGTATTTTGACTATTCTAGTATGATTTTTCAATCTAACAAAGTTTGATAAATTCTACAAAAATCAAACAAGTATCCTAGAATGGATTATTTTGTAGAAAAATACATGTGGATAGAAAATTAACTATCTTCCAAATTGTGAGTCTTTGGAAAATAGTTAAAAATCATGAATAATTGATTTTTATAAAATCATGACGATTAGTGAAAGATCTTGGAAATACAAGTTATGGAAATTATATTGGCATATATATAAACTGTTAATATATGCATGTGATATTTGTAAAGTTTATAACATGCTGTTATTATTATGAATAAAATGATGAAGCATGTTAATTGTTATGTATAAAATACATACATATGATGATTGCCATAATTATTGCACATAAAATTGGCATATGGCATGTGGTGATGATGTTATGAGAAAGTGACTGGGCTTAACAGTAAATTCCATACATCTCATAGTAACAATGTGTTTTGAGAAAATAAAACCGTGCACTTGTCATGTGGATATGCGTAAATGGGCGCGCATGTTACGCGTGCAAGCAAAGCGGACAATATTGTTACTTGGAGAAGTACGGGGTGTTACAGTGGCACAATTACATGTGGTGGCTCAAGTTGAGTGAGCAGAATGATTTATTTGTATATCACTGATATAAATGTTGATATGAGATATATGTTGAGCTGATATACTATGAAATGTATGCACAAATTGACATACATGAATTGTTGATATGAGATGTATGCCATATGTATTGCATAATTGCATCTGGCATGAGACACAGTTACATGTGAAATATATTGCATAGAAAATCATATGCATTTATGATTATTTTTGTAACTGTGGAGTTGAGATACCACCGATGGACAAAAGATCCTAGGAAACAGTTAGTGCACTAATATATCACCCTTGCTAAAAACAGTACGTAAATCCTCTTGTCAATGAGTAGCAATCGCGGTAGGTCCTAAAAAGGCGGGGACGGGGTGATATACATCCTAAAAAGGCGGGGATGCTGTTGTGGTTAAGATGGTTGAGTACCTTAAAAATGAGGTAGCCATCTGTTATGTGAATGGTTGATGTTTTGCAGGAAATAAGATGGTTGAGTACCTTAAAAATGAGGTAGCCATCTGTTATGTGAATGGTTGATGTTTTGCAGGAAAAGCAGAACAGAGAAAATGACAGGTATGACTGCATGAGCATTGCATCATATATCTGTCATATGCATAAAGCATGCATGTACTGTAAAATTATTTATTGTGAAAAAGTGATGGATATATTCTGTAATATATATAAATGAATTACAGATATGATGATTTATTTATGTGATATTTGGCTGATGATAAAATTTGTTGACAGATATGAGAATATGGAAGGATGTGAATATTTCTGAATGTATTGAGACAAGAAGATATTGTATTCTTGTAATATGAATTACAATAATAAAAATGACTCACCGTGGAGTAGGCAATTTTGCCGAACCACGTAAATTCTGGTGTTTGTTTATTTTTCTGCTATGTGTTTTCTTTAAGAGGATGACACGTTATCAGCATGAGACTCTATCCAACTCAGTAAACTAAATGGATGTTTTTGGAATTTGGGTGCATTACGGGACTGTACTCAGGATACAAACTAGTACTCAGCGCTATCTTTAATTGTTGAGATGTTAAAAAAAAATATATATATTTAAAGACTTCCGCACGCGTATTTTGAAAAACTGTGTTAATTTTAAAAAGAAATTACTCAAAAGATAAGCGCTTGGTGTTTTATGTCACTGTGGCATTTCTGCATAGGGGTTACCCTGTGTGGGGTGTTACACTAACCCTTTGCTTGCTCTCTAAAGAAGAATATGTAAGTTACAGAACCCCTAAAAAAAATCCCAATTTTACTTTCACTATAATTGACAAGTTGAATTTTTTTTTAGACCAAATACTCTTTAAGTTGGTCATGGATGGTGAAAATTGAGATAACAGCATACTAACTACAATAATTATGCACACAACTAGCAACTACAACATAATAAGATTTTATATTTTTTTTCCAATTCATTGCTATTGGTTCTTCAATTGTTCATCATTTATGTGATTACACAATTGAGTCATTCATTTCATCAACCTCGCTCCTTCTATGAACATATACAATTTCTCATCTTCAACAGTGCAATTAAGCCTCCCAAACAACAACCCAGCACAAATCATTTACATCTTCTCCACCTATTCATGAGAAAAAAAAGGCTAGCGTAATTAGTAGAGGTAAAACAAGAACCAATGAAGTAATTATGAAATACATTCATATAAAAGCATCTCAAACCATCAAAAGGCATTTTGCCTCTCCAAAATCCATGAATAGTGTTTTGCCTCTCCATTTTGCATCTCCAAATGAAAAGTCACTCCAACCATGTCTATGAAAATGTCTAACATTAATATTTTAATATTATTTTGATTTTTTGTCGAACCATAATTTGAATATTCTATAAACGGCTATATTTTGTAACAGATTTTTTAAAACAGTATAGTTTACTGATAATTGGGATTTTAACGACAAATTTTTAATAGTTATAAATTAAATTGAAGTAGGGACAAATGTCGTCTTTATATTATAAGGTGTACCTTATGCAACTTGACCTCAATAAGGACAAATGCAGTGTTTATTTTGAAAAATTGACCGTTGGATTATATGAACTGCTTATCAATTTCATGTTTACCAAAAATCACAGTGATCCAACGGTCGGTTTATGAAAAAACTAACTAGGAAAAAACGGTGATAATTTGAAAAACAAAATATTTCACAATTTTTCACAGTGACATATATTAGAAACTAATCGTTGGATCACTGTGATTTTTGACAAACATGAAATTGATAAGCAGTTCATCTAATCCAACGGTCAATTTTTCAAAATTATAAATATAAGTTACAAAATTAGAATAAATATTTATCATGTTTAAAAAAAAATTACTTAAAGTAACTTAAATGAAATACAAACAAAATACTTTTCGGTAAAAAAAAATAAAATAAATAAAGACAAAAGTAAAAAGTAAAAACAAGTCATCATCAGCTTCTGGTGTCTTCTTCTTTCCCATAAACAAAACTTTGCTTTCATTTTGATAAACCCATTTGAACAAAACCGTGGAAATAGAACCTAGCAGATGATCAGTTCTTCTCCAACCATATCCCTAGCAGACTTCATCTTCTACCCTCTCTCTCTCTTATTTCCTCTTCCTCCCTCTTACCTTTCTCTCACACTCATCTATCAAACAAAAACCCCAAAATATCAATCCCAGATTTCACCAAATGGGGAGGTGCTGTGTTGAAATTAGCCGTCGGAAAGATCCATCGGAGAGAGCCGTTGAGAGGCATTGAAATCTGGATTTTTGCTGACGTGGAAGATTTGCCGAAAGTTTTCTCTCTCATCTACCTCTCGCTATATTTGGCAACTCAAATGGGGAAGAGACAAAATGGCTAACCATTTGCCTACTCCATTGGAACATGAATTTTGCCATTTAAGAAGGCAAAATGCCTAACAGCAGCAATATAGCTACTCCGTTGGAGATGCTCTAATTCAATAAAATAACTATAAAAAAACCTCAACACCAAACCAGAAACAGAAAAAACCAATAAAGAAAAAATCAAACCAAAAGGCCAAAACCTAGTTTACCAGGAATTTTAAAAGGAACATTATCATCTCCTTGCGTTCTCGATCGATTAACTTAGCTAGCAAGAAACCATTAAAATTAAAGGTCACTTTTGAAAAAGAAAGTTAGATGCTGGAAAGAAAAGAAAGGAGAGTGAGAATAAGTTAGAGAAAAAATTTAGTGTATTTAAAATTAAACGTCACTTTTTTCTTATTTTTTTCTTCATCCAAGCATTTTTTCAAGCACCTAGCGTGCATTCAACACGTTTCTAAGGGCTTTGGACGCTCTGCAACAACATGTTTTTAAAAATGATCCAACAATACCCATGTGAACCAAAATTTACCCATTATAATTTACCCACAGCCACCAATTCCTTCAAGGATTGTTATAAATCTGCATCTACCATTAAAACCAATTTTAGTTAGTTGTTCAAATCTTCCATTAGAATCAGCATGTTCAAATAATACAATACTCCTCCTGCCCCTCAATTTTCTAAGCTATCTGCTATTAGTTTATTACTCATTCAATTACACATTTCCAGCAAACTTTGCAATATCCATTTCGAAATATCATAATCCAAATAAAAATATATTTTAATCCCCCTTCCAATCCCTAAAATTATATAAAAAAAAATTCATCATTCCTAACCGCTAGAAAACTCAACCATTTCTACTCAAACTCGACAAATCAAAACAGCAAACCAAATAAAATACAGATCGAGAGGGAGAGTGGGTAGATGGTGACTTGTGCATGTTTTTGGCAAAGGGTTTCAACGGCAGCGGTGAGTTTGGGCGACGACCGACGGCGACCTTTGTAGCTTGACAACCGGTGGGATCGCGTCCTTCGTGGAGAGCTTGGGTGTGCACCTGCTGCTTCGATTTTGGGGATAACGAAAAATGAGGAGGGAAAGGGAAAGTGAAAGGATTTGGGCTGTTCACTTGGGTCGAGTCTCCTTGCAAGGATCCACGTGTGGGGTGGTTTTAATGAGGCAAGTAATCTGAGCATGATCCAACGGTCATCAGGTGCGCACCTGATGCAAGGTACATCAGGTGCACCTAATGGCAGAATTTTCCTATATATATATATATATATATATATATATATATATTGTTAGCCCTATGGCTTATGTTGGCCCAAAATATACTCTAGAGGGGGTGTGAATAGAGTATTGGCAATTAAAAACTGATTTTAAAAATGGGATAGAAAGTTTTAAAATCTCAAACTTTAGACAACAAGAATGCAAACTTGAACCACAGCTCAGCAAATAATATAACAAATAAATAAATAGAATTGCAAGAGTTTGAGTTATAAAAGCAAACACAACGATTTAACGTGGTTTGATCTCCGTCTAAGTCCACGCCTCAAGATCTCTGTCTCAAGGATTAATCCACTATGGAGCTCCTTCAAGGTGGAGAAACCTTTACACTTGCATTCTTTCAAGGTGAAAGACAACTCACTCACAAGAATTTCTCAATACCCTTACAACTCACAATACAAGAAGATTGAATAGAGAGTATTACAATGAATGCTTCAACAAGCTGATTTGTAATAAATATAATAGCACTAATGACTTCTCAAATGATCAATAAATATAGCTCAGAGGATTTGACAAAGAGAAGTATGGGTAATGAATGCTTGAGAGTAAATGATGTCAAGACAAAATAAGAGAGATTGACTAGGTAGTTCATAAATGAGAGCCAAGCCTCTAATATAATGAACTAGGGCCAAAATGGCCGTTTGAAATCCCTTCACTCTGATTGGAGTAGATGGGGTTAGGTTTATATCATTTAATGCTCGATTTGCCATAAAGATAAAGAGCCGTTTTGAAGTTGCAGAGTTATTAGTCGACTAGGACAAGGTGATTAGTTGACAAACAAGTGTATTTTCAAAAAGTTTTGCCTTCCCGGGCTCGGTTAGTCGACTAGCTAAACTTAAAACAGTTTGAACATTTTCTAGATTTGTTAGTCGACTAGGAACAGGAGGGTTGGTTGACTAGCAACTTAAAACTCATTTGGAAAATTTTCTCCGGGATCGATTAGTCGACTAGAAAGGGGTCCTTAGTCGGTTAGCAATCTTGCAACAAAACAGGGCCTCTGGACTTGCCATTAGTTGACTGGAAAAGAAGGGTTAGTCGACTAGGGAATCATTATTTGACTAGACCAGGGTGTTTAGTTGACTAATTTAAGATTTTTCAAAGCATTGCCTCTAGGCTTCACTTAATCGACTAGGACTAAAGGGTTAGTCGACTAGGGAAGTTGCAATGTTAATATTTCGAAATTCTTAAGTCAAAATCAACTTATAACACTTGGGTGAGTTAGCTAAGTGTTCCAAAATAGTTTTGGGCAAGTTTGAAAACATTTTCAAGCATTTTCAAATATGAATGCTAATGCAACATGAATAAAAATGATTTTCTCTTTGAGCTATGCAATATTGAACACAAGAGAAATCTTACAAAGAGTTTCTAATCAAAGGAGAACAACTTGACTTCAAAGGTCTTCATAAGCTGAGCAAGTCTTCAAGTTGATCTTCAAGGATTGAACTTCTTTGAATGGCTTTAACTTTAAACTTTGAATCTCCATGAGCTTGATTTGAATTTGAGCACATTGAATTGCTTGAACTATGTTGATGAGCTCTCAACAAGATATAACTTTTAATCTATGGAGTCACAACACTTAACCACTTGTTAGATAAAATGTATGGTTTAGTTATCATCAAAATAAAGTCAAGGACCTTAGGGCTAACAACTTCAATCCATATTTGTTTATTGATTTTGATGATAACAAACATTGTATTATATATATGCTTATAAATACTTTGATTGAACATTATGATATATGTCAAACTTTATTGGTTAATTTAATTGGCTAATCTTTATTGAACTTTTGTCTATCCTATGATTCTTGTATATATTCTCTATATTATTCATATTTGCAAGAATCAGGATCTAAGCCACTCAATGAAGTTTATTCAACATTGCTTGAAGCACCCTTGAAGTTCATGCACTCCAAAGTATGCCTTATGTGAATTTGAATGAGTCTTATGTTCACTAAGGACCTTGAAGAAAACTTTTCAAAGTGAAGTCTTGCTCAAGCTAAAGATGAAGCCAATCACAAGCCTATCAAGCCTAGCACAAGATTTGAAGAACCTTCATAACAAACTTTTTTTATCTTGTGCAAGCCTTTTTGGAATACTTGTGTAAATCTCTCAATTAGGATTAAACTACATTGGCTTAAAAGACCATGACCTCTTAAACCTTGTTTATAACTTGGGAAAATCATTTTGATTGGTCAAAAATATTTTTAATCTTAGTGGGCTTTTTCAAACTCAAATTATAGCTTAAAGTTTATGAAAAATGACTTATGGCCTAGCCTAGTCGACTAAGCCTCTATGTATAGTCGACTAAACTCATGGCAGTAAGCATGTTTCCATAAACACCTAAGCTAGTCGACTAACCACTGGTTACTAGTCGACTAATCGAGCCCAGAATTTCAAAAGCTTTGTTTTTCACTTCTTTAGTATACTAACCTCTTGGTACCGGTCGACTAATCGATGCATGATTCTTTTCAAAGTGTATTTACATGCTTTAGTCGACTAACCTTTTAATACCAGTCGACTAAGCTTTGCTCTGCAGCAAATAACGGCTAGTTTTTGCAAACCAAACGGTTATATTCTTGTCTCCAACAGCCATATTGGTTAGAGAGCTTATAAATACATCTTGATTGAGTCTTGGATGACTAGTTAATCACACTTTATCATATTGAATCACTCTCTTACTCAAATCAAGTTTTGTTCATCTTATTTGTTTGTGTGATTCAATTAAAAAAGAATCATTCTCTCTTAAGTCAATACTAGTTCATATTCTTGAGAGATATTAATGAGAACTCATATTTGTACTCATCTACTCTTGTAGGAGATTTTCTTTATACAAATTATTCATCTTGTATTATTTGTGAGAATTAAGGGTTGTGTGAATCCCTTGTGGGTGAGTGTTATCCACATTTGAAAGAAGAATATTGTAAAGGTTTCTCCACCTTGAAGGAATGATCCATAGTGGATTGTGGAATCCTCAAGACGAATCTCTTGAGGCGTGGATGTAGATGGAGATCGAACCACGTTAAAATTCTTGTGTTTGAATCTCTCTATCTCTATCTCTTACATTTATGTTCATTTACTTACTATATGAATTGTTGATTTGTGATTCATTCTTATATTTTCTTCTTCTCAAATTAAATTTATTAACTTGTTTATTTTCCTCTAAATTTAATAGGACCAAATTTTTTAATTGGTAATTATTTTATAAAGTTTGCTATACTCTATTCACCCTACTCTAGAATATATTTTGGGCCAACGTATATATAAAAGATACGGAGTAACTCAACCAAGTATTTACAGATGAAGTGACTTAAATTTAAGTAAATGACTTGAACAATGCCTACCTTCCTGACTACATTCAAGTTTGTAATGAACCTATTGATGAAAATGAGGATGTAGCAATAACTCTGGACAAAATGAAGGAACTTGGTAGAGATAGACCGGTCATATATATATATATATATATATATATATATATATATATATATATAAGATACGGACAAAATTTTAAGTACATGACTTGGGACAAGCCTGCTTCTAAGTTAGTTGACGTATCTTACCAAGTTATAGATGAAATTTTAAGAGAAACTCGATCAATGAGAAATTAGAGACAAACAAACTCGCACGTACCCATCTGTTGGTTAAATTGGTTGAGAACCACGCTTCGTGAAGTGAAGAATTGTCAATGCAATTGTAGCCTAGTGGCATGTACGTATTATCACCTTTAGGGGAGAGATTTCAAGTTCGAGCACATGAAAATACATCGATACACATTTGTTAACATTGAGAATAAAGGAATATTGGTAATTTCTATCGTTTTGCAAAAAAAAAAAAAAAAAAAAAAGGTAAAAAAAAATTTGTACGCGGAGGATTCAGTTTCAATTTTTAGCTATTTCTATATTCTCCCTTATGATATATATGGGTGTTTGGGATGGGACGAAAGAAAATCGAACTAATATAACCAAAACCAAAGGTGTCTAGTTACCAGTGTAACGGTGGAATATTGCAACTACCCAGTTACAATATTGTAGATTAGTAGTATTTGATTCATCCAATACATGCTGTTTGGAATTTTGCAATGACATGAAGTGCTTTTATGGTGGTCCTAACGTACGGCAAGCCTTTGTAAATATCATCCACCAAATTAAAGATGCCATCACCATCTACAAGAAAGTTGTGTGGCCAGCGACAAGGCCGAGGGTGAAGCAGCCTCTGTCGCCTGTTGGTGCAGTTTTGCCATTTCAATGCAGTTCCAGAGTCACTGTTTGGCAACATGACTTGGACATATCTAGTCCAACACCATTGTGTACGTCAAAAAAATAATATAATAAATTTATTGCAGCCTAGCTAGCTACCTCTTCCCTGCTCTTGATTCTTTATGCATAGAGAAGTGTCACATAGATTATTAAATTGGTTTTGCTTTTGCAAAATTAAACCACGTTATTTGGATGGAGATTTGAGATTTTTTATTTTATGTTTTTATATGAAACTATGAAAGATGACTTTCATTGAGGAGAAAACTGAATTACATTCTTTGGAAAAAAAAAAAACGTCAAAAGAAAATGTGAAAAATCCCCTATTCAAATTTCATCTCTGTCTGAAGATGTTATTGGTAAAAATAAATCATCTGCTTCCTTGTGTGCAAAAATGGAGAATGTGCTTCTCACAATTTTTTTTTCTTGGATAATACAAGATTTTTGAGTTAAGTTTCTAACTTAAAAGCTACCAAAAGGTATAAGAGGTTATAAGAAGCATTTTATTTAGACGATGTGGAATAAAATAAAGTCTATTCTCATACATGTGCAGGCATGTTTTGACATTGTCAAGTGGATAACCAATATTATAATACCATGTTAAGTTTAAGACCTAAAAGTCTAAGCTTAAAGGTGAATAATCCATATATACATGTATATGAAATTATAGCAAGCTTTTTTATTAATTTAGACAATGTGGGATAGAATGAATTCTATTTTTTTTTATATTTTTAGAACTATTTTAATTGTGGAAAATTATCCAAAAGTCCCCAATTTTGGAGCTCTATACTATGAAGTCCAATTTTATACCATGAGGTGGTCCTTCATATTTTCAAATTCTTTTGTTTATTTATTATGTTAAAAATATTCTTGGACTTAGTAGTATAAAATGCTCATGTGAAGGACTTATGAGTATGTAGCCCTAATCTAAATTAGTTCCTAGCTACATAGAGACAAAATCATCCACAAATTTGCGTTTAATATTTGGAAATATTTGTTTTTTTGAAGAATAATGATCTAGTCAACTACTATTGACTTAGATCTAAATCAGCTACTATTGACTTAGATCTAAGTCAGCTAAGCATTTATGGGTATTGGATTATTTCATCACTTAAAAAAATTTTCATTAATGAAATGATCCAATTGTTATAAATCTTAACTGACTTAAAATTTAAATTAGCAGTAGCTCACTACATCGTTTCACGTATTTTGAAACTACCAAATGAAACGAATATGTGTTTTTTGGAATCTCAATATGGTATTGAAGTCTACCCCAAACACATAAACAGTCCCACACCCACTTTGGATTCTAATGCGAAGACGGGCCGGACTATAACGTGCCGTATAAACACAACCTTTTTAAAGTCAGTAGAAGATTTTCGGGAAAAAAAAAAAATGTCAGTAGAAGAAATTTGCAAACGCCGACTTTAGGTCTCAATTTTGGCAATAGCTCTTGGGTCTTATTTATTTATTTATTTTTCCATAGATAAGAACATGATACGCTGATGGATGGTACACGTAGGCATGGACGTAGCTAGCTTGGAATTGCCCCCCCTGACATTTTGGAAAAAAAAAAAAATCCTACATCACTATCGCATTGAGCTATTTTATTCTGTCATTGATGTGCAAATTCTTAAGCTTAACAGTCGTTTTCACTGAGGCAAATACTGAATTACTTCTTAGTGTGGCATGCTTGAGGCCAAATGATTCTTTTTCTGCTTTTAACAAACAACAATTGATTCACTTAACTATACTTTATCCAACAAATTTTTCTGTATTTGATCTTGCTGTGCTTGACAATCAATTTAAGAATTATGTTGTTAATATGCGCTTTTCTAGTGACTTTTTCACAATTCAAAGGGATTGGTGCTTTAACTCAAAAAATGGTTGAAACAAAACGAAACATAGTGTATCCATTAATTTACTTGATTTTGAGATTGGCACTTACCCTTCCTGTTGCGACTGCCACTATAGAGAGGACATTTTCTGCAATGAAAATTGTGAAAAATCGATTGCGCAACCGGATGAGCAATCAATCGATGAATGATAGCTTGATTGGATATATTGATAAATATATACTCGATGACATTGATAATGAGGTTATCATACAACACTTTCAATAAAGAAAGACTCGAAGGGGATAATTGTAACCGATTAGTGGATATTTTATTAATATGAATTATTTTTTGATGGTTTATGTTTCATTCACAAGTGTTTTTGTGCTTTTGTGCATTAAATATAGGTAATTTATTAGTTTTAATATATATTTTTCATGTTACTTTTAAAAGATGAAATCTTAAATTTCATTTTTTTAGAGTTCCGTCCACCCTAGCTACAAATCCTGGCTACGTCCCTGCACGTAGGCAAAGCATAAACATTTTAGGTTTTGTTTATATTAGAATATTAGTTTGATCTAAAATTATTTTTGAAACTCAAAATGTTAGTTTAAAGTCCTTAAACTATAATAGATTATTGTTGGATCGAGAGAGGTTGGCCAAAGCTGAACCTCCCAACTTATACCTTAATCGTTTTTAGCATGACAATTTTGATATGTCAAGAGGTGAATATATTAATAAATCTAAGGCCTCATTTGCAATAGTTTTGTCTAAAATTATTTTTGAAAACCTAAAGTTATATCCAAATTAAGTTTGTGCACCTAAAATTTTCATACTAGAAGACTAGAAGTGCAAAAGTTGTCCCCCTATCTTTTAATATAATCACTTCTAGTATTTAAATTTTATTACCCATCATTACAAAAATGAAAAACATAGCAATTGAGACGGGATTTAGGACGGATGGCTTTCTGTAACAAAATTATTTGAATTAGAGAAGGATGATATGACAAGAATGTTATAAAATGGCATCCATTGCAAGCTTAATTAATTATTTTTTTTATTAAAAAAATGTCCATTGCGACGGTTAGAATGAATCTCAAATAACATAGATGATCATTATCCGTCGAATGCATCTTATCACCTCTCAAGTCGTCTAAAATTTATTATGACCCCTATCTTCAAGCTATATCAAGTGGAAATTGAGTTCCAAAAATAATTTCTAATACAAATAAAACCTAAACAGATATGCAATGAAATCCTCTTCAAAAATAATTTTAGGCAAAATTAATTTGAAACGGAGCTTTAGTCTTGCTGATGACCAGTGAGATAAGATGTTTTTTTATTGTTGGCATTTTGCTAAGAAAAGGCCAAAGGAGATCTAGCTTGTACTTTCTAATTGTGGTGTACAAGAGAGAAGGGATTTTGTCAGTGGCCTTTGATATAATTGAAGATTTTAGGATAATCCCAATAAATGACTGGTCAACGAATCAGAACATCACCAATTTTCCAATCATTTTTCAAAATATGAATGCTGGATCTCCATAATTTTTTGTAATCACGACATTCATATGAAGTTTAATTAATCCAATTGTTTATTTTTTTTAAATATTATATATATATATATATATATATATATATATATATATATATATAATGATTATACAAGAATATGAATAAAATAAGATTAAATATTATTTATCACAAACTACCTCTCTACACACTACATTTAGGTATTTTTATCCAAAAAAAAAAAAAAGCATCAGGTTTTGATTTTTCCAGGTATACGTACGTATAGTGTATACTACTGGTTTTTGGTAAGAAAAACCAGGTTTTATTGTCATTTCGAAGAAGTATTTAGTTTGACTGATTTATATAATGACAAAATTGGAATGACTGAAACAGCAGGTATCCGGTAAATTTATACAACTTTTGGTTGGTGGATCTGATTCACATGTTTCCCAATTCCTGGGCCTATGATTCAAACATTTAATTTAATTAATATCTACCGCTTCTGCCCGTAATTAAGATTGCGACCATTGAACAATTAATGGATTCCCAATAAATAGTTAGTGCAAACAGCTGGATCCGGATTTGCGGGGATCAGATAGGTAGTTATCATTCCGATGTGGTCAATCTCACAGTAAGAGTACACTAAAAAATAAAAATAAATAAAAAATCAAAATATTTGAGCCAATATTAAAAGTAACAAAAATATTGAAATCAAAATATTTGAGCCAATATTAAAAGTAATAAAAATATTGAAATGCTAATAAACTTTCGTATCACTAGCTGTAAAATAAAATTTTAAAAATTGACATTGGATTAGGGAACCCTCTTATGTGTGTAAGGCTCGCCAAAAATCACAGTGGTCTGTAGTTAGTTTCTGAAAAAAATTAAGCCTAAAAAAATGATAATATTTTGAAGAACAGAATAGTCACTGCTTTTTATGGCATTTAAAAAAAAAAATGGCCTTTGGATCACCATGATTATTGCTCAAAAAATGAGTGAGAAACATAGGACTATTACTAAAATATTTGTCTCTTAGTACCCAAGTAGAAACAAATAAATAAGAATATTTGGATCTCCTCAGGGCCTTACATGGTGTCATCTCAACTGCATATCATCATTACCTAGTGATCTACATTGACATCACCAGTAAATCCGGATCCCGTATTAATTTTTCTTTTATTTTTTTTAAAGTTAAAATATTTATAAAATTCCCTTATTAGGAGGAAGCCTATCCCAAATAGGCAGCCATTTAACCACGAAGAATCAAATCCTCAATAACACCATTTACCCAGGATGCAAATAATTTGATAGAAAACATCTTTAGAATATCCCCAATAAAACTTGTCCACGGTATCAAAATATAGGAATTTGAATACTTACTGTATCCAAAGGCAACCAATTAATGAGCCAATTCCTGTATTTCCACACACACACAAAAATAATAATAAAAGTAAAAACATAAAAATAAATAAAAATAAAAATAAATAAAACAGAAAAACAAAAGGTTCTTATTTTTTTACTCTATCTAGTAATAAAATAGTTAATTTAAAAATTTTGCAAAATTTAAACTCTTTCCTCTCTATTCTGCACAAAATTTACAATAAGCATTTAAATTTGTTTAACAATAAAAGATTAACTCAGGTGGTTAAGGACCATATTTCATGAAGCCCTAACTATTGTGATGGATGATATTTGCAGTTAATTTTGTCAGTCCATAGGATCCAGTCTAGGCTCAAAATTTAATAGGAGTAAACCTAGAATACCTTATATTATTTTATTAAAAAAAAAAGGGTTAAAGATAATTAAAGAGCAAATAAAAGATAAAGTGAGATAAAGTACATGCATAGAGCGCATGCCACCCCTCTAGCCTATTAAAATAAGGGTCATATACCCATAAGTCCTTGATATAAGTATTTTATACTACTACATTTAAGAATTTTTTTAATATAACAAATAGACAAATGAATTTGAAAATCTTAAAGACGCAGTGGTATAAAATTACATCTCATGGTATAAAACTCTAAACACTTTTGAATAACATTCCCTAATAATTTATATCAAGTTATCAACACATGATCCTACCTAAAAACAAATATTATATAAATTATGAAATAAATATTATTCATTCACTTAAAATATGAAACATAAACTAAATTATATTAGAGCAATGCTACATGTCCTTACTTTTTGTATCCCTAATCTAGTAAAGTTTATGTGAGGGTGGACGGATATTGCCACCCATCCGTATGATTTTCACCCCCACTAACTGAAAAATACTCCTCATAGACTTTCTAAAATACCCTCAATCCCATTGATCACCACATTCCACACCCTATTTTCAAACACGATTCAGCTCTCTCTCTCTCTCCATTTTGCTTACCTCTCTTCGCTTCTCCTCTTTCTCTCTTCTCTTACTGCTTCATTCTGTATTCTCTCTTCTCTTATCCTTTGCATTGAGCATTACTGTATAAAGCTTTTCAAAGCTTAACACCTCCAAACATATTCTATATCTTCTAGAATGATAAAATAATCAAGAAGAAACGGAGATAAAGAACAAATGGAAATTCAAGAAACAAATTTAGAACTCAAAAGTATATTCGATAAATCAATACTAAACATACTAGATATATTTTTCTTCAATTTTTTAACCAAGCATGTCGCGATTTTTGGAGGAAAAAAACTATGGGAACTTTTAATGCAAAAAAGCATTATGCATGATTTTATTTTATGAATTTTTATAAGAGTAAGGGTTAAATAGAGTGATTGGGTTTAGATGAGGATGAAGAAGGAGTTAAATGGTTCAAAGATGTGGGTGAGGCCGGAAAATGAAATTTAAAAGGACATATTTGATAAATTCAAATGTTCAATACCTTTATTGGTAAATTTGCACAATAACACATTTGGAATAGTGGTGATTCGATTTATTTGCACCCGAAAATGACTCTTCACAGCTCCTTTTTTTTTTTTTTTTTTTGCACCCATCACCGTGAAATCTTATTCTTAGAGACCTTAATAGTCTCATAATAATCATGGACAATGAAGTGATCATATGTGAGGATTTTACTATTACAAAAGTAAATAATTGTAAGTGCATTAGGATTTTTTAAAATAGGGTTTAATGGTGAGTTTGGAGAGTCATTTTTGGAGTCCAAATAGAATCACCCTTGAAATAAACAAAGTGGAGGAAAGAAAGAAATAATTTACGGGTGTGACAATATCCATCATTTACGGATGGGTCATAGTTTTTGATTGGGAATTGGTATAAACCCTAAACCCAACAAAGATTGAACCCATTTACCCGGTCAACCCATTACAATAGCCAAGTATTGAAGCATCTATACCCGGGCGGGCGCGGTGGTGAGACTGGGAGTTCTACGCTCCACGTTCAAGTCAGTACCTACCCAGTACAAGGGTGACTTTTAATTTTACAATTAATTTCTCTATGAAAATATGATTTACATAATTAAAAAATTTATTTATAATTTCCATAATAATGATGATTACGGAGCATAATATTAAACAGACTCATAATTTTCAACGCCGAACCGCCTATAAGAGACACCTCACCCTGCTATCTCCGCGTCAGTCTCTACAGAGAGAGAGATAGAGAGAGAGATTGAAGCAAAGCCAAAGTCTTCGTTTCGTTCATTCTATTTTCTCTACAATCATGTCGCTTCTTTCAGATCTCATTAACTTGAATCTCTCTGAGTCCACCGATAAGATCATCGCAGAGTATATATGGTCAGTTCTGTCTCCGATCTTTTCCTCTGTTCCGATGCTCTGTGTGTGTGTGAAGTTTTTTTTATTGAAAAACAATTCTGCTACTGTATTTCTTCAGTTTCCTCCGTTGATATTCATGGGTATTACACATTCTTCTGATATTGGGGGTTTGCTGTAATCGGATGATTTCTTCGTTGAATCTAATTTTTTCTGTTATGCTTGTTGGGTCTATGTTTTTTTCCTTTCAGGAGTAGTAATGGTTATTGTGTATTTTTTTTTTCTTTTAAAAGTGCTAATTTTTATGGGTACATATTGATTATCGAACAGGATTGGTGGATCGGGTATGGACCTCAGAAGTAAAGCCAGGGTAATTTATTTATTTTTATTTATTATCTGGGTGTCAACTTATTTTTAATACGTTTTTCAATTATGAATTATCATGAACTTGTTTGTTGGTTTAGTTATTGATTCAATTTTTTTTTTTGGTCGTGAATCAGACCCTTCCCGGACCTGTTACTGATCCTCATAAGCTTCCAAAGTGGAATTATGATGGCTCTAGCACAGGCCAGGCACCTGGTGATGACAGTGAAGTCATCATTTAGTATGCTCTCTCTCTCTCTCTCTCTCTCTCCTGGGTAGATTTTTTTTTTTTTGTTTTTTCAATTTTTTTTTTTTTTTTTTGTCTCTTAAACTAGCCCTCAAGCAATTTTCAAGGATCCATTCAGGAGAGGCAACAACATTCTTGTAAGTACTTTTCGATTAATTATTTAATAAATAAAATTGTCTTGTAATCCTTTTTCATTATCTTCTAAAATTTTATTAATTAATTAGTTTATTTATAAAAATTTGTAGGTGATATGCGATACTTACACTCCGGGTGGGGACCCGATTCCCACAAACAAGAGGTTTGCTGCTGAAAAAATTTTCAGCCATCCTGAGGTTGCTTCTGAAGTAACTTGGTATGTTTTCAATTTATTTTTACCTCTTTTCATTTGGGCATTTTGTTTTTTCTACTTTTTGGGATTCTATTATTATTATCCTTACGATTTAAGTTCCAAAAAAACAGGTTTGGTATAGAGCAGGAATACACGTTGCTGCAAAAAGATGTGAAATGGCCCGTGGGGTGGCCCGTTGGGGGCTTTCCCGGACCTCAGGTTATTTGATTCCCCTTTTCCAAGTTTCTTTCATTCTTAATTATATGAATCAGTGTTTTTCCTTTTCTAGATTTGTCTTGATCTGAAGTCTTAATTATATGAATCAGTATTTGATCTGAAGTCTTTAGATTTGTCACCCATGTTAATGCTATGTTTCTTTCATTTTTAATTAAATATATATTAATCAATGTTTTGCCTTTTTTGGACTTAGAAGTGTTTTGATATTCGAGAATTTATTACTGTATGTTTCTGACTTTTTTTCTCCCATCCTTATGCCTTTGTTTAGAACTTGGAAAAGGTGAGGTAAAGATAAGGTAAAAGAAAAAACATGCTTTGAAAAAAAATTATTTGTAGCAAATTTCTATATTTTCCTTCCATTTACATCGTTCATTCCGAGATTGAAACAGATCCTACATATCTGGGTATGTAAATTTTGTCACACTTGGTGAGGGTGCTTCATATTAGCATTATTATTTAGGGTGTTGTTGCATTCAACTTAAACTAAGATCAACGTTACTGGTGAGTGGAGTAATTTCTTTTGGCTTATTTACGCACACATCTTCTAGAAAATTGCATGTAATTCTTCTCATTACCAATGTAGCCTGTTAGTCATTGCCTTAGGCCTGATTTTACTAAATTATTAACTACAAGAGCATCCAAAAAATGGTTTTCTTATATGTAATCTAAAGAATTTGAAATATATATGTGTGTGCTTGTATATGTGTGTATATATATATATATTTGCGTATACACACCCTATTTCTGGGAAATGTAGTCCTTTTTAGCCTCCTATTATATGAGATGTAGTGAAGGTGAAATATGGTGCCTGTGAATGTATTTTTAGAAATTAATTCTTTTGCTACCTTCGCATTGATCCTTTTTAACATTTTCTATTAATCAGACGGTAGCTGTATTTTCAAGTAACTGCTTTAACAGGATGTTCAAGGAATTTGTAAACTTGTATTGATCCTATACTGCATATGGCCACTTGAACTTCTAAACACATTCTTATTGTAATGCTAGTACTTGTTTGTCAGTTTTTAAATTTTTTGATTTTTTTTTTTAATGAAAGTAGGCCTGAATTAATTACTTGTTAGATTCAAAAGCAGGTGGCTTTTATTACCTCTATTTGATCTGATTTCTTTTTACAACTTGTTCAACAGCATGCAGCTCTTTGTTCCTCTTCCTTATTCATATGAGGCTGCTCAGTGTTTAGCTGTTTATACATGGCTGTAATTGGAAATGTTTGTTTTGCATTAATCAGGGACCATACTACTGCGGCATTGGTGCTGATAAGGCCTTTGGCCGCGACATTGTGGATGCACATTACAAAGCTTGTCTTTACGCTGGCATCAACATTAGCGGCATTAATGGTGAAGTGATGCCAGGGCAGGTAAAATTAACTTTTGCAGTTTTATTATTTATGCCTTTTCCTCATCCTACCTTGTTAGGTTGCCTAGTCAATTTTATGTAGCATTGAATTTTTTTATTTTTATATTATATAGTGGGAATTTCAAGTTGGCCCTGCAGTTGGTATCTCCGCTGGGGATGAGTTATGGGCAGCTCGCTATATTTTGGAGGTATGTGAAAATATGATTGATCTTTGCAGTTAAATTTTGAAGATGTGCTCATCTATTATATTTTATGTGCACTTCATGGAAAAAATAAATATTCCATTACCTTATGACTTGTTTCCCACATTAACAGAGGATTACGGAGATTGCTGGAGTGGTGGTTTCCTTTGACCCTAAACCTATTCAGGTTAGATTTTGATTTTAAGTTCTGTATCCAGCTCTGCTATGTTCTCTGTTACTTGCCCCACTGCTCATTGTCACATTGCAAAGATACGAATGTTTAATTATCTTATTCCTGTACATGCTCAGTACTTTCGTATTTTTCCCTTTGTTGTTCATTGTTTCATTGCAATGATAAAGTATGATTAATATTCTTATTCTTGTTTTCTCTTTACAACTTGTCGTGGTGTTTTAACTTTATTGGATGTTTTGTGCCACCAGGGCGATTGGAATGGTGCCGGTGCTCATACAAACTACAGGTAATTATGTGTTGTGTTTTATAGTTGAATTAATCACAATGATACACAATTTATTTCTTGCTAATGTATGATACGGAAATTTCCATATCATAGTACATTTGTTATTTTCTTTCTTTTCTCTTCTTCTTCTCTTACCGCCACTCTCTCTTCTTAAGACTATCTAATAAAACTTCTTATGGTGGTTTTAGCACCAAATCCATGCGAAATGATGGAGGATATGAAATCATAAAGAAAGCCATTGACAAGCTTAGCTTGAGGCACAAGGAACATATTGCGGCTTATGGAGAAGGCAATGAGCGTCGTCTCACAGGAAGACATGAGACAGCCGACATCAATACTTTCTTATGGGTAAGAATTTCACACTTGTTGTCATTGTGGACTTAATCTGATCAAAGTGTGTTTTTTTGGGGCACACAAATGATTGAATTATATGCTATTAAAATCAGGTCATGAACGCTTGATAAAATGTTGCTTTATGATTCAGACTCCTTCTGTTTACATCTCATAGTCCCTTGACCCATGTGGTTGATTTACAGGGTGTGGCAAACCGTGGAGCGTCCATTAGGGTTGGCAGAGACACAGAGAAGGCTGGCAAAGGGTACTTTGAGGATAGGAGGCCTGCTTCCAACATGGATCCTTATGTTGTCACTTCTATGATTGCTGAGACGACCATTCTCTGGAAACCATGAGACAGGCAGCCATTCTCACTCTTGCCGTGATGATTATTATGGGATATTCTCATTGTTATTTTCAGTGGGAGGCATGTTGATAATCTCGGACCACCCTTTTCAATTATCTTTAGTTGTTTTTCATGTGGTATTTGGCCTTGTGTGGTTTTTAAAGGTGTTGGGATTTCCTCTTCATTCAGCACGTGTTTGGATGATGGAAATAAAATTTAAGTTCCTAGATAAAGGCAGATTCAAACTCTTTCAATTATGATGCTTTCTTTTTATGCCCTGAAATCTATTATTTTGCATGGTACTGATCTCCGAAGTATTTATTTTTAGGGTTACGTACCCATAAGTCCCAAGCTTCCGGCCTTCTTTTGGATTGAATATTTGCTATATATTGGTTAGCACTGAGTGAGAGATTTTCAATGGGAGTTTCTGGCAAGGTGCAGTTAAAGCTTTACCAGAATACCATCTTGGGTATGGCTTTAACCTGGACTAGGGCATCTTATAATTATGGGGTAGTAGCCTCAACTCTTTATTTATTTATTTATTGGGTCTAACTCACATAGTCAAATGCATGCATTGGCTTCAGCTATAATTTATTTTATTTTTATAACGTGCTCTAAGGACAATTGTTGTTATATAGCCTATGTTCTTTCATTAATGTATCTTTTATATTATATTATATATATATATATATATATATATATATATATATATATATATATATAGAGAGAGAGAGAGAGAGAGAGAGAGAGAGCGAGCTAGCTATATGTTCAATTCACATGGCGTAAATTGACTTCATTATTCATTACTAAAATAATCATGAGCAGCGTCAGTTTGTATGTACCTACCATTTGATGCATAAGAAGGTGAACGCCCATCAGCAATGAAGCGTCATGGCTACATATATATTCTACGTTTCTGAGTCTCTCTCAATTGTTATTATTTTTATTTGGTAAACTCCCAATTTTTCTTTAGGAAATTCCATGCCAAATATCATTTTGTTTGGTTCCACGCAACCGAAAGCACTATGTTAGGTGAGGATTAGGTCATGCATCGCCATCAAATTACATTTACTAATTTTTATTTGGTTTCATTTGACGGGAACTAGAAATTTAATGATTTTGAATAAAATTATAATCTAAGTAATGTTTAACGGGAAGATTATATATGTAAAGAGTAGATCTCTCTTGTTTCATCGTTCCTCTTTAAACAAATATATAATAATTCTAGAAAGAGCTAGGGACGCAGAGAGGAACAAAAATAGGTTGAAAATGATGTCACGGTATGTTTTGATCTGGTTGTTGAGTTGTGGAAACTGCAGAGCAGGGCCTTGTGATGTCGTCTAGCCTCTGCCAATTTCTATTGTGGGGTCTGTCAGCATTGTAGATTCATATTCCATTGGTTTATGTCCAAAGTTGCTCAGGAATCCAGATGATGTGGGTTCCACTTTATCAATGCAATCTGGATCTATTTGGAATCCCAATTCATCTCTCTCTCTCCAATAATTTCCGCCATGTGCAAGCTCGAACCTGTTTAATCAGAATCCCTTTCACACATGGACTATTGTTTTCTCTCTTTTCTTTGAAAGAAATAAAAATAAAATTATATAAAAGATCTATTTCAAATCGACAGTCCAACAATAAAATTCTAATGATAAATAATTAATACTGAAACTTATCAATAAGGCTTTAGTAATGAGGAATTAAAAGTAAAATAATAGGAGAAATGATATACATAGTGATGAAAACACTCCAGAAATGTAATGACACTTGACGTATCAATTGGAATGATTTAAACCTTCTAATTAATCTAATTAGATAAATATATAGTTATAACAAATAAAAAAAATTAAAGCGAAGCTAAATATTATATTAATTATTTTTAAAATTTTTTTTGGTGAAAATTAATTTTCAAAATTGAAAAGCAAAAATATGTATGTCAAATCAGATTACCAATTCAGTAAAAGATAATTATTGATGTTTAAATGAATTGTTAAAAATTATTGCCAGAAGGATATGTTATTACCCCTATCATTGTTCTAAAGTTTAACTTAAGCGTGCTAACCTGCGCCCCAAACCTGCTTCAATATTAAACCCTTCTGCCAAGGAAAATTTGTACCTACTTGTGTGCAAAAGTGTCTACTCCTATTCTTAAAAGCATTAAACAACCGCTTCATGATATTAGAAAGAACTTATAATACAATATGGTATCTAAGATATGATCTTATTACTAGATGGAAAGAAAAATACTGTTAATTTGCACCAATTATTTTGTACTTACTTGTACGACCATGTTCACTTAACATGACATATAAGGTATTTAATCTTTCGCAGTTTGTATTTAAGAAACCAGTTGTCTGTCATACATAGGAAGAATATTAAATCCAACAGTTGGTTTTTTAAAATACTCATTTTACATTGGCTGAAAGACTAAGTCCTCATATAAGGAAGTCCTCATAGGAACAAGACTCTGACATATAAGAAAAAAAAATAAAAAAATAAAAGATAAAAAAAGATTTTATTATTATTATTATTATTTTTAAACTAAGATTGAGCGAGTATGACAAATAAATTGGTACAAATAATTGCTACAAGAAACAAGGTAATGTTCCAATCAGTTATATCTTACATTATTAAAATCAGCTAATGTCTTGTGACCGTTAGATTTCATATCATGTCCTTAATTTAACAGTTAAGGGACAATATCTGATTTTAATAATGTAAGGCATCCTTACTTGATCATTTGATCAAGTACCAAAAGTCTAAAAAATAAAATGTTTTTCCACAAAAGCCTCTTTTAAACTTGCCAAACCCACAACTTCAAACTTAAAAGACACAAAATAGAAAGAAGCATGCGTACGTCATTTGGGTATCCCATAATATATATACTTTAAAGTAAAGAAGAATCCCATAATATATACTTTATAAAGAAGAAAGGGATTATGATCCCTAGTGCAAACATGAGAGGGAAATCAATTTCCTTTTTACCAAAGGTGCACGAGTAATCAGACATCCACCCAAGAAAACGAACCAATGAAATCCTGCCACATTAATTAGAGAAATAAGAAATAATTAAAAGTTTACGTGACGTGCACAAGAATATGTTTGTTGCGTACTTGCGTGGACACTTTTTCAGATGTGGCACAATTAATCGACATTCAACATTCAAGTGGTAGCTTTATGAGGATATTCAGATCGATAACCTTAATGCATGCAAATGCGCAGCATCGATCAATCATGTACCCATGTAGGCTTCTTTAGTGCGGGAATTATTTCAAAGCAAAAATGTTCTCCCCATTTATATATAATGACTATGCAAGCTAGAGAGAGAAAAAATAATGGTTTATCTATCTGCATCTAGAGACTAGATCGAGACTACGTGTGTCTATATATATATATATATATATGGGAAGAAATTCAGTTGGGGCATTGTTGCAAGACATGAGTGGAAGTAAAAATTGGATAGTGCATAACGACCTGGAATCCACGGGATTAAAATTTAAAATGGTTGCTGGCGTCTTTCTTCTTTCATTTGGCCTTTTCCAGACAAAATGATTTGTGATCGATCACTCACATTTTGGCCTAGGGTTTGCTTATTTAGAGTTGCTTTATGCCTTCAAGATGTTTTGTAAGACATTTTTAGAGATATATTGTTTGGTAAATATTCCAAAAATTTGATCAACCGAAAATAAGTCTAATTAATTTTTATTTTAGTACTGTAGGTATTTTTTTTTCATTAAATCATTTCAATTTTCTACTGAAAATAACTCACAAAATATTTTTTCAAGCCAATTGCTAATTATATATATAAAAATGAAATAACAGTAAAAAATTAGACCTAATCTAAGTTTTCGCAGTTCGCAAACAAACCTTTAGACACTTAATTTGCTAATTGTTAGAGATCTCAAATAAATCCACACAATCTTCCTTTTTCTACTATGGTCCCCATTATTAGAATTTGAGCGGTGCTACCAGTCCTGCATTTAAATCCCGTCTGTGCCACATCAGCAACTCATTAAAAACATCCAACTTAATGAAAACACTCTCAATTTAGTCAAAACACTTCCAAATACAGTGAAAACACTCCCAACACAATGAAAACACACCCAATATAGTTAAAAGACAGTGAAAATACTAAAAAAAAATAGATACACTCCAAACTCAGTGAAAATACTCCCAACACAATGAAAACAATCTCAACATAATTAAAAGACAGTGAAAACTCTAAATAGATATATAGTGAAAACACTCACAACTTAGTGAAAATACTCCAAAACACAGTGAAAACACTCCAAATTCAGTGAAAAGTGCCCAACACAATGAAAACACTCCCAGCACACTTAAAAGACAGATAAAATACTAAAAAAAATAAACAGAGAAAACACTCCAAACTCAGTGAAAACACTCCTAACACAATGAAAATACTCTCAACACAGTTTAAAGATAGTGAAAACACTCAAAATGCTTTTAAAACACCAAAAAAAAAAAAAAAAAAAAATTGAAAACACTCTCAACTCGGTGAAAACAGTCCTAAACACGGTGAAAACACTCCAAACACAGTGAAAACACTCACAACAAAGTTAAAAGACAATGAAAACACTAAAAAAATAGGGGTTAATTCCGATTTAGTACCACGAACTCTATACTGCTTTTCAATCCAGGCCATAAACTTTTTTTTTATACTTGATTTAGTACCAAATCAAAAGTTATAATTTCAATTTGAGCCATATCAGTGACTCCGTTACTCAAATTTGGCGGAAATAGCACGTGAGCTCACGTGCCATCCTATGTGGCAATGACATGGCATGACGTTGCATATTTTCCCTCCAAATTGAATCACGTGAGCTGCACGTGAAGCTGATGCCATCTGATTTGCCGTAAATCCTAAGTTCGCGATATGGAGGAGAGTAAAGTTAATTTGGGGAGGGAAAGTAAGTTAAGTTGGATGATATGAATCCCTAAGCTCGCGATTAGGGATTATTAACTATTAATCTTCACGATTTGGATTCCACTTTAGAAATCTGGTCTTGGAACGTGAAAGTAAGTGTTTTATTTATGATTTTGTCTTTTCATACATAATCCAAGAAATGATTTTTCGATTTTTTCGATCTTTTTGTTGTTGTTGAATCAAGTGGATTTATATGAAAATCATGAATGTGATAGTTGGTTGAGTAGGGAGTTTGTTGAAGATGCGAATTTGGGGCTTTAGAGAATACAGATTAAGGTTTTTGCATGAGATCACATGCGCATT
>JAESVK010000801.1:1943018-1954979 GCA_017140935.1 Hamamelis virginiana | reverse complement strand
ATCACTTCTTAAAAAATGACTTCCATTTGTAGGAAGTTGTGCCAAACCCCACCGTACACAAAAATCAAAGATGGATGATGAAAATTCTCTATAATGTGGGTTATTTCTCCCTTGTCTTTGAAAATTATCCATTTATGTATAGAAATTAAACTCTCTCTCTCTCTCTCTCTCTCTCTCTCAAAGGGAAGTACAGGGGCGGAACCAGGATTTTTCGTTAGGGGGTGCCAAATGGCCCAAATTTTAGAAATCCAACAATTTCAAAGATTAAGCATAGAAATATATAAAAATTCAAGACTAATATTTTATCTCACTATACATAATTTTTAAATTTTACGATGAATTAATTCACTAAAATTTATCACAAATTTCTTCGTTATACTAGTATCATATCATAAAAATTTCATAGAACAATAAAGAGTTTAGTATAGGCAAATCATGCACATAATTTTCAAATTTTTAATGGATGGGTATTTCAAACTTTCGAACTAATGTATTTGATTCAAGCCTATACAAATCAGCATAGTGATTTAAAATTGAAAATTTGAGACTTTATACATTAAGAAAAAGCCTAAGAAAGTTAGCCCTTAGTAAACTCTCTCTCTCTCTCTCTCTCTCTCTCTGGGGGTGCCATGCATCTTGCAAATAATATAAATGTGGTATTATATAAAGCATAATTAATAGAAGGATGCTAGGACAGTAGGACCTTTGAAAAGTTGGGGGGTGCCATGACACCCCTTGGCTTATACCTAGCTCCGCCCCTGGGGAAGTAGTATATATTCTGGGCTCATGGCACTTTTTTGCTAAATTTGAAACATTATGAAAGCAATGGATAGTCCTACCCCACAAAAAACACAAAAGAAAACAATATTTTTGAAATGTGCTAATTAAGGAGCCGTTAAGTTTTAAAAATCTGGTTTTGATGGAGTCTTGCTTCCAAGCAACACATGTACATGTTGTGGCAGAATATTGTTAGCTTTTAGAAAAAGGAAAAGTGTTAAAAGAGATTGGATGATAAGGACCACACTTATTCATGGAAACGTATATTCAAGATTAATGTTTTTAAGGCAAGCTTAATTATTTTCCATTTTTTCTTTTAAAATTGGAAAAGTATAGCTGAAGCAAGTGCATGGAGGGCCTGTTTGGATGTCTCATTAAAATTGAATTTTTGTGGCACCACCCTATATAATTCATGGGAGACAATAAGAAGAGTTTCTACTTTCTACTTTCTACATAAGATTAAGAATATGAAAAAGAAAATTCAAAAATCCGAGAGGGTAGCTCAGATGGTTGGATTTCGGCGTATCAAGTCCGAGATCCCTGTTTCAAGTCTCCTAAGTCACCTACCCAAGGTATCTTACCATGTGTCTATGGTTAGTACGGTATTACAGTGTCCAGGATATTTGTTTTGTCCCAAACGCCATCGTCATCAAAAAAGATAAAAAGAAAAGAAAATTCAAGTAAGATGATGATAATGTTTGGAAAGTGTGATTGTGACATGAGAAGATGACTCGGTACACGTAATATTTTAATTAATTTTGGGCTATCAATTTTGGGTGTGATACATGTGGGATTAAGTTTTTTTTTTTTTCCTCCAAGTTTTTTTCTTCCTTTTTTTCATAATAAAATTTGACCTATTTTTATTTTGTTTTATTTTATAATTTTATTAATACAAAGCGTCTTCTATTATTTTAAGTGATAGCACTTTGCTTCCGTGTGTAATACAAAGAGATAAAGTGCAATTTTCAAATTATAAGTATAGGGAAAGTGAAAACGGGCCATAGTTGTAGAGGGTAAAGTATGATTTTTCAAATTTTTTTTAAATTTAATTTTTTTTTTCTAGAAACAAATTATATAGGTTTTCATTTTTTATTTTTCAAAAAAAATTCCAATGAGGTATTTGATTTGACTAATTTTTAAATACAAATAAAGTAGTTGTTCATTACATATGGATTGTCACCATAAAATTAAAATAGATTGATTGTTAGCTCTATATGGGAGTCAAACTTGGAATATCTATTTTTTATGTCGTGAATATCAACACCTTATTCTTTTAATCCATGAATTTTCGATGGGTGGAATTAAAGTTTCTATTGGGTTAACCTTGTCTGAAATCACTTTTGGAGAATTACCTCTAGTGAAATAATCTGTGAGCATAGTCCGCAAATGCTCCATAACCGTTAGATTTCGGTCATGGGATGAGATCTAAAGGCAATGGAGTGTTTGATTTTATTAAAATCAGCAAATGGTAACTTGATCTTTACTCACTATCTCTATCTTTACACATTTTTGTAAGTTATGTCCAAATCGTCCTTTCGGGGCCCGCATATCAAAGTTTTCATGCTAGAAGTAATTGTAGCAAAAATTAAGGGATTTAGTTTTGACCAACCATCCTATAATAACTCCAATACTATCTTTTAAATCAAGCGAAATTTTGAAATCCAAAAATAATTTTAAACAAAACGAATTCAGTCCGAGCTAAGCCGTTGAATTAAGCTACTCACTAGCTCCAAATCAAAGTATGCTATAATGTTACAATGTGGTTGTTGAAATGTTTCATATAGAACTGGCTGGCCGCCATTCAAATTTCAAAACAATGTGGGACAATGTTTGACCCAACGATCTTTTGAGCCCTTTCTGAGAAATTGTTTTAACAGTACTGGTCACACGCTTCTAAGGATCTGTTTGGGTAACCGATTAAATTCGAAAATAGCATATGAGGGTACAAAAAAATTATATCCAATGGGTTGGTGGTACCAGAATTAATTGTAAAAAACCAATATAAGAATATCATTCAAATGGTGCATTTAATCTTGATTTACAAATTAATCACAATGAGATTTATGGAGGAAATGGTACAAAAATCAGGGGATAATTTATTTTGCATGGGAGATTAATAAATAAGCCTTCAAAGTTTGACTACAAGCCCACCTCAAAATAAAGCAATAATAGTGCTGTTCAATTTTATTTTATTTTTTACTTAAGGGTCACATTAACATGCGTGGACATATGCCAATAAGATATCTAAGCTTTTAGCCCAACTAATACCCGAATATGAGTAAGACTACCATCCATTCCACATTAGTTAGAGCATCTTCAATAGGTTTTCATTTGAGGTTGCCATTACTAAATTTGGGAGTCATGGTAAAGAAAGATAATACAATAAGGTGTCATCATCTCCTAAATTTGACAATATATGGAATGAATGCCTCCTATATTTAAAATTGGGCATTTTATGGCAATGGACTCAAAGTGTTCAAGAAATTATGTCAGTGGACTTGGATTTTGAATATTTATGCCAATAGACCCAGGTTGATAAAATGTTCTTATAAGCCAATTATAATTACGTCAATGCTATTCAAACGGTAAAAAAAATTTAAACAAACATTTTTATATTATTATCTTCTAATATATCATTAAAAATTTTAAAAATATATATTTATTAAATGGACAATATGGGACAAGTGTAGATATAGTAATGATGGCTAAAATATATGATGTGACGAGACTAAAAAGTAAAAATGAGTGGAGAACGGGGATTCTTTGAGATATTGGGGATTGATCGTCCGGGATTGGAGATTCTTTGTTGTTGTGGGGATTATATATTGAGCATTTTTCATAATTAAAAAAAATATTTATATGACATTAGAGTCAACCAATTTTACTCATAAAAGCAAGATAATGATCCATTGGGGATTGTGGATTATTTGTAAAGTTGGGGATTGGGAATTATGCATTAATGTGAGGATTACTTATTAAAGTAGTGATTGAGGATTATATGTAAACTTTGGGGATTACATATTATGATGGGGATGTTGTACAAAATTTGAATAATTTTCAAATTTTTTGAATGATAGGAGGGATTTTTGTCCAAAAAAAATATCCATAGGTTCATCGATGTAAATATTGGAAACCCGAGTCCATTAATGTAATTTTTTGAAATTTTGGGTCCATTGCTATAAAATTCCATTTATTATTATTTTTTTCTGGCAAATGCCATCTTCTCCCAAATTGTTCTCATCATATTTAACTCCAATTTAAATCTCACTTAAGCACAATTGTGCAAAATATGAGAGCTCCTATTGGATCATAATAGTGCCAAATATTCAAGAACTCCTATTTTTGCATTGTAGCACTCCCAAATATGAAAATGGGATACCCAAATGGGAGCTCTCCACTAGAGATGCTCTTAATACTAGAAAAATCAAGTCGGCGTTTAAGCCCACGAAAAGAGTCCAACTTAGGATGTTCCATTGCCTCAAGTATACGCATTAAGATCAATTCGTCATGTAAAGATACATTTAATAAAGTAAAAAGTATATGAAAAAATATATTTTTATCAATTTTTTTTTAGGAGAATTACATATAGGTTGGGCAAACTTGAACCAATAATAAAGTTGTTATAAAAGTATTTTTATAATGGAGGAAAATGAAGATTGGTGTGGATGAGCTATGTTACATGAACATAGATCTATAAAAGTTTGTGTGAAGAGGATACCAAAAAAAGTGATAAGAAAGAGGTTTTGCAGTGTGGCCAAAACTTGGGAATGCAGGTGGTTGTGGGTTGTGGGTCGTTGAATGATGATGGGAGTGGAATTAAATGGGAGGGAAATGAGGAGATATGGGTGGGGGTGTGTTTGTTAGGGTGAAAGAACAATTTTTTATTTTATTTTATTTATATTCATTCACCTTCTATGTGTTTTTTTTTTTTTTTTTTCATTTTCACATTTTTACATAATGTTTGTATAATTTTAGTTGCATTTTCATATTTTTATGCATTTTTTAAATCTTCTCTCATACACTTTTTATTCCATTAAATGTACGTACTTTAATGCAAGCTTTGCTGCGCATGTTAACAAAACCTTTAAATTAATAGATTTATAAGAGTATCTGTTTAATTAAATGCAAGAAATATGTAACAACACATTAGTATCACAATATAAATCAACATTTAATGTATATCATTTAATATATTACAAGTGAATTAGCAAAAATCAACTTAATTGATGACGATATCCTTCTAACTTGAATTACGTAAATATGTTCAAAAAATTCTCACCTGTCAAAAAAATCGAATATCTACTATATAGAATAGAATCCATTACATGGGAAGTGCACATCCTCGTTCTAAATGATAATATGAACTAAAAGCATAAGATGGGACAAATTGTAGGAGAATATCAAAATTCATTAATGCTCATGCTTTGCTGCATTCACAATCAAAAACCAAGATTTTGAAAAATAATAATTATTAAAAAAAAAAAAATTACAAGAGAGTATGCGTATTACGCACCAGGCACAAAATAAGAATGCACAGTTTAATCCCACCTCAACAATCTATTCTTAGGCAGTTGGCAACTTGGCATAGAAAGCATACCTTATTCCATTGTTGTGGTTTTATTATCATTTCAAATAAATGCCCAAATCCAAAACACAAAAACAAAAACAGCAATAATAAGAGTGAAATAAAAGAAAAACCAAAAAATTGTGATCACAAAGCGTCTCTCTTTCTCTCTCTATCAATCAATCATCCTCAAGAAAAAGGTCAGTATTAATCTCTTCGTTTCTCTTCCTTAATCCGATCATATTCAGGGTCCTTTCAATGTTTTTGATTCAATTCCATGCGTTTGTTTTGTATGCTTTAAAGATTATATTACATTACCTGCCGTTTGGTTACCGAGAAAATGGAGGAAGAGAAAGAAAATTGAGTTTTGAGTGTTTTTTTTTTTGCCTTCCGCTGTTTTGTTTTTCAAATAGTGATAAAAATACAGATATTTTAACTGAGCGAAATACTTGTGTTTTGGCTAGTTTTAAGTAGATGAAAAATCAGATACGGAGAATTTAAATTTTTTTGTACTTTTTTTTTTCTGCATTTTCTCAGCAACCAAACAGAGGAAAAGGGTTTTCTTTTTGCTCATTTGGAGAAAGTGTTGATGATTTTTAGGTGTAAGGTCTATGTGCTGGGAAGTTGGATATCTCTGTTTGTTTGTGCTTGATGTTGGCGTGTATTTCATGTTTTATCTGATCAATATTATTGGTCTGTACTATGTTTGTTTATAGAACTACAAATTTTTTGTTATAATTTATTTGATTATATGTTTTATTGAAATTTACGGCCTTTATATCGTCTCAAATTAATTTCTGCTAAAATCTGTAATTGTTGAAACTATAGCATCGTGTTTTTCCTTTCTTTATTTTTATCAAGCTTGAATTGTTTCAATTCGCACTTGATCCATTCATTTTCTTATTTTCAAGATATTCTATATATGTAATTTATCTTTTGGTTTCATTATTTAATTTAGAGTCCATCGTTTGAATTTGACTTCTTGGTTTGACTTTGTTTCTTACCATTTGTTGTAATGAATATCCGTTTTGGAACGATGTGTTTTGTTCATTGCAGGTTGGAGAGAGAGCACAACAATCATGAGATTTAAGAAAGGAGGCAAAGTAGAGGTATGGAGCATAAAGGATGTGCCATCAGGCTCTTGGCGCTGTGCTGAGATAATGTATGGCAATGGGCACAACTACACTGTTAGATATGATGGGGATGAGGATGATGCTGATGAGGCAGTTTTGGAAAGGGTATCTAGGAAGGCCATTAGGCCTTGTCCTCCACCAGTGGAAGTTTTGGAGAATTGGGTTCCTGGTGATGTTGTAGAGGTGTTTGACAGTTTCTCATGGAAAATGGCAACAGTTTCAAAAGTATTGGGGAAGAAAAACTTTTTGGTCAGGTTCCTTGGATCTTCCCAGGAGTTTGAAGTCAACAGATTTGACATCCGGCTGAGACAATCCTGGCATGATAACAAATGGATCGTGATTGGAAAGGTATCATGTCATCTTATTCTGTATTTTATTTGTGTTTTTTTTTTTTTTTCTTTTATAATGCCTGGTCTTAACATGTGTGAAACTTTGGAATGCTCTTTGATGGTTTTGTTATGATAGTCTTCATTCTATTGAACTTTTTGTGTTGTGATATGGTATATAAACTAATATATATATATAAAATATGTTCTGTTGATATTTAATCAAATTTTAAGTTCCAGAAATAGTTTATTTGCAGTTTTATAGTTTGTACGCCCATCTTTTCATAAGATCATGGCAAAGCTTAAACATTTAGGTGTCATAACAGTTGTGTTTGGTAAGATCTGCAATATGTGATGTTTGAAGTCATTGCTTCATTTAGGGGCTGTTAGAATAATATTTGTCGTCTTTTAATTTCCAAATGTTGTACAACTTTACGAATGCATGCAAGCCAGACCATAGTTTTTATGATATTTCCTTTTATATTGATTTTTTACTATTTTGTTTATATATTTTGGTTGTGCACACAGGGTTCCAGGAATTGTGAAGATAGGAAACATAATGAAAAGCCATCTCTGAAGTATAATAAAAATTCAAGCTCCCACATTCAGCAAACAAATACAAGGCTGAATCTATGTTTAGAAGATGACCGTTTTGCTGTCAAGAACAACATCAATATTCAGGAATCTCATATCGTTTCCTCAAAAAGTCTGAAGAGAGGGTCACCTTACTGCTATTCTCAAGCCGAAGCATATGCAGGAACAGCCCAAAAATTAAGAATGATTGAAAAAGAGGGTAGACGTTGTCAAGAAATTTCTACTAGTGCAAATCCATCCCAATTACCTGAAAAGGTAGACGCTATTGCTTCCCCACGAGAAATGCTGGATGAAAAATACATGCATGCTTCTTTTAACAAACGAACAACCGGTTTTTCTGAAATGGACATGGAGAGGAGGAAACCAAAAGGCGCTGTTGGATGTTCGCTTGCAGTAAGCTTAGAACCTAATGGTGCTGATAGCGTTACATGCTCTGTTGGTAGTTGTAGCATTACTAGCAACAATCCCTATAAGTTAGCTCGTCATTTTTCTACAGGTCCTGTTGAAGATTTTGACAGTCACTTTAGTGATGCTGAATCTTTTTGTCAGTGGGGATATGAGGAAGGAAATTGTTTCCTTCCTGCAAAAGAGGAATTGGCAGCAGAAATCCATAGGTTAGAGTTGCATGCCTACCGTTGTACTATAGAGGCATTGCATGCATCTGGACCTTTAAGTTGGGAACAAGAAACTTTGGTCACAAACCTTCGTATTTCGCTCCACATATCAAATGATGAACATTTGATGGAGCTAAGGAACTTAGTTTCTGCTGATACTAGCATTCCTATTAGTTGACAGGATAAGCAGGGAGCTTTTGGCCACCTTTTTTTTTAATCAGTAGAATCTGTTTTACATTTGTTTGAATGGCATCTCACCGTTGTAAGAAGCAGCATGATATCAGCTATGGTTTTACATCTTATAGTGGTCTAGTTTGAAATATCTGTACCAAAAACTCTGACAAAGAATGGAAGTTTCTGAACTCATCTTTGTGTATTTGCTCTCTCTCTCTCTCTCTCTCTCTCTCTCTCTCTCATGTTATTTGTGGGCTTATACTGTTTCAGCATTTTTGTCATTCAGATAGTGAATACCTTTTTTGTTATCAACAAATTTCATTCAATGCATATTGCACCATAAATTTGCAATTGATTGGCAGATATCAAGAATCTATATGTGATCTTCCAGCTGTACTTGATAAGGATTTGCATCCTTAGAGACATAAGGATTAGATGTCTGGCTATCACATGAATTTAATTCTAATATATTCAAGTATTCAACCCTTGTGAGATATTGATGATTTTATTATGTTGCCCAAGGCCTGTGTAATATGTCAATGAATTTTTCCCCTTTTGCTCGCACCATATGTATCTTTCACCTTTTGTTCTGTTTAAGTGGGGTTCATAAATTCCTTCATTTTGGAATTCGTTCAGTTATAAGAAAGCTGCTCCATGCTCTCTATTTTGATGTGAATATCTTGTTAAGTCCATTTTCAGAATAGTTTGATTTCCTCCATACCATTTGGCAGCATAAGAAGTTTAATTTGAGGACATTATTGATGCTTCCCCTGCATTTTCCAGGGCCAAAGTAGGAGGCTTGAAAACCTTGCTTCCAAATGTCTAAAGATGATGTTGTGGTTTGCCACCTTTCTCTTGGTGTAGACTTGGGGCAATATCGGCATCAAATTAACTACAAATAGGACAGCTTATGATGAGCCATTGGTAATGTTAATTTGTTTGGTTTGCTGCATTCTTCCAATATGGGAGCTTTGAATATGTGTTTTGCCAAAGGATGTAAGACTAGAATCTTGTGGCTGGCATGGGATGTCCTTATATGTGGATGCTCGAAAGGTTTAATTTCAAACCTTTACCTAGCTCATGCACATTATTGCATCTTTTGCTTGTTGATGCCTGTTTTACTCCATATCTTGCACAGTTTCATTACATGAAACTATTCATTTCTTTACTTCATTTGGAGTTGCCTCCCATGATGCTTTTCACTATTATGGCATTATTTGATTTTTTATAATTATTTATTTTAATGTCAAAATCTGATAGTAAGCATTTTATGGAAGCTTGGCTGAAGTTCCTGCAAATTCTGTGTTAATTTTTATTAATGGGAAACATGTTGAAGGATATTCATGTTACGAGGGTGAATACTGTAGTAACGACAATCAGTTTGGATCTTCATGTATGATACATATAGTGGTCTATGAACGTGCAAAAGCTGATAGTGAAGCTTGGAATGTCAAATGAAGCAACAAGCTTCATGGAATAAATAAATAAATTCATAAAATAGCAAAAAACTTCTTTCCAGTATATGAAGGAAAATGCATGTCAGAAAGTAACTTGATGGAAATTTAAGTTTTTGGTTACCGTTCTTAAGGTGGAATCAAGGACTAATTGTGTGGTGATGACCATCCCCTGTCTGATCAGAAATTGATATCCTTGATCTCACCTCTCCTTGTATAATTATCTGCTTGGCATGCAAAATATGTAAAGATGCCCTTGAGACTGCACTTTTGCAATCATAAAATTTTTATGAACAAATGCCTGGCTCCCATTACATCTTCAGAAAATAAAATGATTTTGAGCCCCAATAAATTTTGTTGCTTGTTCAATCAGGCACTTTCTGCACCTATGTCTGCAGTTTGTCAGTTATACTTCCCAGCCTTCTTAAACCCTTTAAGGATAGCTCTTTGTGCTCTGTTAAACCGGAGATCTGTTTGTGATAAAAACACAGAGACACGAGTACCAGACAAGATCGTATTGATTCTTATCAAAGAAAGAGCGAAAGTATGATGACAAAACATCTGAAATGGTGTAACTATGATACTGGTCCTACCTGCATCCAACGTGACAAAGAAATAGGCTCCTACTTGTGTTTAGCTAGAAATGAGGTTTCCTATTGCATAAAATGAATTTAAGACTATAGTTAAGAGGACAAAATTTTACTAGTGAATTTCTGGAACATTGTTTTGAAGGTTCTGTAAATCCATCATGTTAAGTTTTTTACACTTCCCAAGGAATATATATCAGCAGAAAAAAGTTCAAAAGTGAATGGTTAGATGATGTGTTCATGGAGGTTTTTAGAATTTAGGATAAATTGTGAAGAAGTTGTTTAGTAATTCCTTGCAGGTAAGAAGAATAACTTAAGACAAGTCCTAAAGCACACCTACTAACGTTGTTATGAACCCAAATGATCTGAGGGCCTCATGAACTGAAGTTTCTTTTTGTGAAACAATGTTCAATTTTCGTTCTGGGCATCACTATACTAACTTACTATGAATGTATCTTAGAGCATAAGTATACAAAATGATGTTAGGGATATAGGCACCGCTTCACCTGATTTGTGTCAGATATTTGTTGGATGCTAACTCTTGGTTTTGTGAAAACTTCTAGTTGCTGGACCTTGCACATTCAACTTCGCCTAAGGAAGTCATATGGTTCTGTGGTTCTGCCTTTTTTAATTGCGGTAAGACAAACTCAAATGCTTTTCAATGTGTTCTTAATTTTTTCTTTTCTTTTTTTAATTTTTGGCTAGATTTTGCACATATATTTTCTTGATGTGTAAAAGTTGGAAGGATCTTTTTTTGGGAATAGTTAATGGTGCAGTTTAGTTGATCCTTTATATGGTAATAATTGATGGGGTAATAATATTTATTGATAAGTTAATGTTTGAGTAACCAACCTGGTGTCAAAATACATAACTAGCAACTATTAGTATTGCCAATTAATGATTGCTTTTTGATATTTTAATAAATTATCAGTTAGTATTGGAGATATCTTTATACGTATGCATGTGTGTGTGTGTGTGTGTGTGTGTCTATATATATATATTTGGTATATAATTGATTTCAATATTCAATAGGTATAGAAAATGCACAAAAACACAATTATAAAAACATTCCCCCTCCTCCCCCCAAAAAAAAAAAAATCCAAAAAAAGAAAAGACAGAGAAAGAAAAAGAAAAAAAAAAAAAAAGGCTCTACATATAGATTGAGGGCCAATGTTTCAACTTCAGAAATTGGTTCCGTTCCTTCCGGATAACTCCAAATGAACATGAGATCGTAGTCCAAATTGTTAAAAGTAGCAAAGTTTCACGATCCACTCTCCAAAGAATCCTAATCCACAGATTGGGGTGGAGCTGCTCTCAATCTGCCAACCTGCCATATTAATTAGAATTCCACTAGCTCTCCAGGTAGATTAGGTTACTGAATTCTGATTTGTAGAGATGGGTCGACTGTACAACCTATATTGAATTCAGTATCACTTAAACATGGTGGTCACAAAATTTGTTCCTCGTCTTCTCAAATCCAAGCAACCACCTTATTTGAAGTTCGATACTTTTTATCTTGTTCCTTGCCATTATAAATAATTGCACTCTGTGCATGTTATGTGAGACTGAGAATAAACACGTTGCAGCAATAATCCTTAGATTAACCCAATGGGTCAATATGTAAGATTCCTTACCCTACTAGGTTTTTTCTGGGTTTTCAGAGCTATTTGTTTTGGGATGAATCCAGTTGCATGTGTGGAAAGACAGTGATGGGGAGTTGCCTGCATGGGGAACACAG
>JAESVK010000801.1:1898275-1934249 GCA_017140935.1 Hamamelis virginiana | reverse complement strand
ATGTCCGATAAGAAAGGTATAATCTGCCACAAATTGATAGTACAGGGGGTCGATGTGTCACAATTGATAGTCTTGGAATGCAAAGTATTTTTTGTTGTACGTAGTAGGGTCAATTTGTAATTTTTTTTCTTTTAAATAGACTTTTACGAGAAGTCAATCCTTAAAAAGATCCAGAGAAGCTATTATAGATAGCTTTTGGAAATCAAATGGACTTTTAAATTAATTTTCTATACTTTTTAATGCAAATGCACTTTTAAAATATGCACTTGTCAAATACTTCTTTTTTTTGGGCAATATATATATATTATTTTTTTCCTAAACGAAATTTTTAAAAATTCATAATTGAAATCACTTCTTCCAAAATGACTTTTATTTGTAAGATGGGGCCAAACGCCACCTAATTCGACAAGGGTAAGCACTTCATTGTCCTTAAAAACATTAAAATGTGACACAAAGAAACCTAGAGACCTAAACAAGTTTAATTTATAGTGTTTCACAATCTTAACTGGTAACCACTAAGCAGGGTACCAAACATCAAGTGCTTCAAACCAGGAATTTAAATTGAATTAAACAAATTAACAAAGGTTAGTTATGATAGTTTCTTATTGGTAATTGGAAATTCATGACACCTTTGGACCAATAGATGGTCACATTTATTAGTTTAAATATTAGGAGTTGCTTCGAAAAAATAAAAACCATTTTGATATTTTGCAATCAAATTCAACACAAATGAGAGAGAGAGAGAGAGAGAGAGAGAGAGAGAGAGGGCAGTAATACTGTTCTATATATAATAAGATAACAATCATGCATTAAGGATTCATGAATGTATAATATTACGAAAACCGTGTAGAAATCGCACAAATATACATTACATACAAGAAACAGAGCTAGAGAGAGCAATTAGTGACTAAATCCTAAAACTTACACAAGGTTAATGCCCAAAAAATTTGGACATTTTGGTCAACGACAAGGGCATTAGTGGGTCAGTATAGCAAGGTAAAGAGAGCGGGTAGAAATATAATTGGATTTTTCTGGGAAAATATTTCCTACTTCCTAACTTCCTATACTTCTAATGGAAGGCAACAATGGATATTTTGGTCACTCAACTTAATAGCATATATATGCGCTCACACACAAAAGTTCAGTATATCTAGCCATATTACTAATTTACGACCCTTGATCTTGAGAATCATCCCGATCAGACAAACTTTGAAAGATAATGGGGGCTCCATATTGCGGGTAAAGTAGCATCAGCACCGTTGGTGCATGTTGGTAGTTGGGAGAGAGACGGAAGGAGAACCGTTGGATTATGATAGCAAGGGCTAGCTTCGCCTGCAGGATGGCGAGGTTTTGTCCGATGCATGTGCGGACACCGAGCCCAAATGGTATGAATGCCACCGGATGCTTTGCAGCGCGGGCCACCCCTTCGGAAAATCGAGCCGGATTGAAATCATTTGCATCATTTCCCCAAATTGCTGGATCATGATGGACGGCCAAGATTGGAATCAAAAGCTCGGTCCCACGTGGGATCTTGTAGCCTCCGAGCTCAACATCAGCTTTTGCCCGTCTGATCGTAGCGACAGTAGGTGGATACAACCGTAGGGACTCATTCAGGATCATGCTCAGCTGCACACCAGAATATTTCTCAAAAGGTCAGAATTTTTCCAGTGACTTAATTACCCTCCTTACATAATGACAAATTTGCCCTCCTTTATATGTGTATATATTTGGAATGACAAAAATGCCACTAAAGTTGTAATAAAATTACATTAAAAAAAGAAAGTAAAGGGGACAGTTTGAAACAACCACGAGCAAAAAGACAAAACATGAATTTTGTCTTAATCTGAGCTCACCGTCTTGAGCTTTACAACATCATCTTTGGTGGGTATGTCACGTGCTCCACACACCCTCAAGACCTCCTCACGTGCCTGTACCTGCCACTGTGGATGCATTGCTAGAAGAACCGTCGTCCACGTCAGCAAATTCGACGTCGTTTGCTTTCCGGCGAAGAAGAAGCTCTTGCATTCTTCAACAATGTCATGATATGTGATCTTTGATGATGGGGAAGAATTGAATTCTGACCTTTTCACCATTTCCTTCATACTAGCTTGAATCATGAGTCCTAATAAATCCTTGGGACAATTTTCCGACATTTCCTTGTACGAATTCTCTTTCCGGCTATCGATAAGTTTTTTGAGAGATTTCTTTATTTCCTTATCCAATTTCCAAGAATTCATGTTCCTTTTTGTGGGTAGGAATCTGAATTGAAACAAGAATCCCGGAATATTTAATTCAATTTAATTTCATCGTAACAGTACTAAAATAGCAATTAAAATGATATGATTAGTAGGAATTGAATTGAAAATATACCTATAACCAGGGATGAAAACTTTTTGAAATGCCTCGGCAGCAAGGACCATTTGTTGAGCTTGTAGCCCAAAAATGGCCTTGCCGTCTTCATAGCTGCTGCCGAAGGCGGTCCGAGTAATGACGTCTTCAGTTAAGTTTTGAAACCACTCAGAAACTTCAATTTCGACCTCTCCGGATTCTGACATTGTCGTCCATTTGTCCAACATTTTGGTCACACTTTTCGCCACCACTGGTATTAACAACTTAAAAAAAAAAAATGTAACAAATTAATTAAATTAGCTATAGTTTTAAAAATGTACAAATGAAATTGATGTTACATTAATATTAGAAGGGGATTTTAATTTGTTGAGCTAGCTAGGGAACATACTTTGAGATTTTCCATGTGGAAGGTAGGTGTGATGATTTTCCTATGGTGAGCCCATTTTTCTCCCTTGAGGCTTAGCAATCCATCACCTTCTAGCTGTTTAATTAATGGGTGAGCCTCGTTTTTCTCATAGAATTCCGACTTAGAAACGAAAATTTCGCGAATATGATCGGGATCGGCGACGGTGAGACGAACAGTGGGTCCGAACCATACTAGAAATGGTGCACCTGTGATGAACCACAAGCTATAAAATGTTACAGAACATAAGAGAGAAATTAATTACTAGCTTCTAAATTAAATTAATTTTTTTTTGTTTACAGTAAATTAAGGTCCAAGAGAAAGATATATAAGGAAAAGAGAAGCTTTTCACCAAGTAGGAACTACCATACAACCTCAAGTAGAAAGTATCAAGTTAGCAAAAAGAGGAATAAATGTGACAACCATTAATTCAGAGAGAGAGAGAGAGAGAGAGAGAGCATGGATAGTGTAGACCCACATGAGAGAGAGAGAGAAAGAAAGAGAGAAGACAAAAGAAAGTAGGAAGATGACAACTGAAACTAAGCCCACTACCAAACACATACGACTTCATTATCAGAATTCAGGCTTTCTATGTATCAAAAGATATAGGACACTGAAAACAGAAAAGTAAATGAAAACTCTACCAGCATTCAATTTTCAAAATCATAACATTTCTTTTGCAATGAGGAAACAACAAGATTGATTCATGGAGAAGATCAGTACCATCAACAAATTAATCAAATGGCAGCTAGATTTCAATTTAACCAAAAAAAAAAAAAAAATCAACCTCAAAAAGAAGAAGGAGGAGGGGGGGGACAATAGGCCAAAAAAAAAAAAAGGTGTGGAAAAGTCTGAACTGTGAAGTTCAACATCAAGCATTCAAGCTCAGAAAAAGAAGTACCCGTATAAGCCTTTCAAAAGCCATGGATTACAGACTCAACTTAAAGAAACATCACACCCACAAACTCCAATGATCAACACAAATTTAAAAAAATAAATTCAATGTGGACTACCCATAAGCTAAAATTTTAAAGTGAAGGAAGAAGGAAAAAAAAGGGGCAATAAATTTATGAACACTCATGAATGATATATGCAAAATGTATAGAGAGAGATGAAATATTACCATAGATTTTTTTCCAGTGGTGGTAGAAGGGGAGGACTCTAGGGAGTATGTTGTGAGAGAAAGGCATGGGTTGAGAAGAAGCCTTTAACATTAAACCCACAAGTTCTTTAACATTGCCTATGAAGAAACGATATGGAGGACCTCTGATTCCTTGCTTTGAGAAATGGTCTTCTATCATTCTGGGTCTCCACCAAAGTAATACTACCACCTTTAACACAAACACTAACACAATGAAAGAGATTACAAGTAGCTTCAGCCAGTAAAATAAATCCTCCATGATTTTTAGCTTCCTTCACCTCTAGAGTACTAGCTAGCAGCCTTTCTTATGCTTCTTATCTTCTTTGCTTGCGTGCTTATGTTTCTTGTTACTACTTGCTGTCTTCTCTTTTTAATACTACAAAGGGAAGAGAGAGAGAGAGGGAGGGTTTTAGAAGGAAGGGAGGGAGAGGCTGGGCAAGGCCAACGGCGTAGGGGCCGCCATTGGAATTCTAAGGGTCAACCAATGATGTGTTTTTTAATCTCTCATTCGGTTCAAGACAATATTACCCTTTCCTTTTCTCATTTGTATAATTATATCCCTCAAATGAAAAAGAAAAAATAAAACAAAACAAAATAAATCTCTCTCTCTCTCTCTCTCCTCTCTCTATTATGCCTAAAGAAAGAAACATTCTGAACTAGAATGTACCTGGTTATTAAGTATGAATTTCTTAAAATAGAAGATGAACCAATAGTATATATACACAGAAATGATACAGTCAGGCCGGTCCTTTTTTTGTTACATCCGGTCACCCCTATTTAGGGGGTGATGCAGGTCACGGTTTCACATTTCGACCGTTGGATTTCCTACTCATGCAGTGTTTGTCATGCCTGCAAAAAATCACAGTGACCCGACGGTTGGTTTATGAGAAAACTGACTTTGAAAAAAATTGGAATTATATATATATAATGGGGTAATTTAGTTAGTGAAATACTATGGTGTATATTCCATAAAGATTCAACATTTGCATACTGATGTGGGGAGATTTTGGTCACTTGGTGTAGATTTTGTAATTCAAACGCTATGATTGAGAGATAACAGAGGAGCATGAGGTGTCTATTTATTATTATTTTTATTTTTATAAAAAATATCTATGGAGAACCAAATCAGAATCTTCTTAAATAATTAATATAAATTGAATTATGAAAAATGATGTAATTATTTTATTTTGATATAAATAAAGAAAAATATTTGTAGATTAAACAGTTTTTATTGTCAACATGTATAATTAGATCGAGCCAATAGCCTTATAACCTGATGGCATCTCTCACATTCTCATTAATGAGAGGTCTTATCTCTCCAACAATAAGTCTATAGCATGAAAAAAGGATTGAGATTGCGAGTATGATTGGTCTCATTTTGTAGATATCATCCTATCTATCAAAAAGGTTTAACATTATGCAGGCTAGTTAGTCTAAACAAATTCTTTAAAACCATTCACTAGAGTACATGCAAGCCCATTACAAATGATCCTATCTGCATATTGAAGCTAATATATAACTGTAGGATATAAGTTTTGAAATCTGATCGTTGGATTAGATATTGTACTTATTCATGTCATGCATACCAAAATTACAATGAGTAAACGGTCAATTTTTTAAAAGTGTCTCTGAGAAAAACTATGACAGTTTGCAGAGGTTGCAGTTTTTCATAATCTATATTACAGTAATTCACAGTTAGTTTATGAAAAATGTAGCATATCACAATGAAAAATTGTGACTTTTTTGTCCTTTAAAATGTCACTAATTTTTTGTTGTTGGTGTTTTCAGGAACCGACCATTTGATCACTACATTTTTTTTTTTACGAACATGAAATTCATAAGTAATTCATCTAATCAAACGGTCAATGCTTCAAAATATTTTATGCATTTGGTCCTTTAAAGGTTACCTTACGTAACTTTATGTAAGATGCATCTTATGAAAGCATCTTTTATATATATATATTGAAATATTCTGGTCATCTATATCTTGCTTTAACTAAAATCAACTAAAAAATCTAATCCTTTTGATTTCTTTTTACAATAAATCAGACATTAAGTGAAAAGGAATCCAATGGTTTGGAATTCTTAGTTGATTTTAGTTAAAGAAAGGTATAGTGGACTAGAACACTTCTCTCTCTCTCTCTCTCTATATATATATATATATATAGTCATGATCTTATCAGATATACCTTATTTTAACTAAAATCAGCTAAGAACACAAACCCTTGGATTTCCATTCACTTAATGCATAGTTCATCTCAAGATTTCAGTCCAATGGCTCAAAAGTCTTAACTGATTTTAGTTAAAATGACGTATCTCTCATAAGAACATTTTTCATATATATCTATATTAGTATCAAACCATACAACTTACCTAATGGTGTATGTCATCCCAAACCACTCTCCACTCCCTTCATTTTTTTTTTGTTGCATGAAGTCAGGTCAAATTTTGAATCATGAACCTTATTCTTATAATAAGAGCAGAGAGATCGATAGAACCTAGAATACTTGGCCGAAGGAAGCTAGAAAATAATGTAGACATAGATATTTGATAAATATAACTGTGTCAACAACTTAATGACCTCATTCGATAGCAACCCTACATCTTCTTTTTGTAATTTAAAGTATCAAAGAAGCAAAGGCTCAAGACTTATGGATTGATCCATTAATATTTCTTTATGATGTCCTTTATTATTATTATTATTCGCATACATTCTTCTAAACATTTTCTAAAAATTCACATATATAATTGGATCAAAGTCAATTATGTAGTGCCCAAAATCATCTCCAGCAATTGGGGGAATCTGTTAGAATTCTAATCTTATCTTAGATGTTGACACGTCAAGACATTTATGGGTGCTGTACACTGAATTCCCTCCTTAGTTACAGGAGATGATTCCAGCTCTTATTTGACAATTGCTAGCTTTTGCCAACATGCCCAATATTTTTCTACCTCACTCCAACAATAAAATTTTATTACAATTATAATAATAGAAGTGAATTTCACATATATAATGCAAATAGAAAAATATAAAAAAGAGGAAGGAGAGAGAGAGAATGATAAAGTGTGGAAGGGTCTGCGCAAGAGTTCATACCTTCTTCTTCCTTGTTCCCGAAAAGATGATTAGGAAGGAAGAGAGAAAGAGGGCACAAAGGGGGTTGTTGTTTTGGAATGTTGCTCTTAAATTTGTGCACATGGGAACAAGGCTGTCTATTTGAGGGTTTTTTTCTGTGCTTTTGGTGGGGAAATATGCTTTGGTTGACCCAACAATTGTGCCCACCCAAAGGCACCCTTCCCTAATCTTGTCTTAATAGTCCCAAGACAAGATGGGGCCACGTGTCCCCCCCTCTTGGGTCCTACAAATTTAAAACAAACTCAACGGTTACAATTTTTGAGTTAAGTTGCAACCTTGTCTCTCCTCAACTCCTCAACTGCATTTATCTCGATCATTTTCAGATTTGGCAAACAAGTTTTCTATCCCTTGCATGTATTTTCCTAAATTTAATGGATGGATCAAAATCTATATTTAAACTCTTTTTTTTTTTTTTTCTTTTTGTCAAGCAATTGAAAAACACCCAATAGAACCTTTCTTTTAAAATCAGGGTTAAGTCTCGAATCTCTAACACAATCCTCATATATAAATGGGTAAAATGTATAATTACAAGATGGAGCCTTGTGCCGTAACAAATAGGGCCTAATGACATTGAAATTTGGGTTATAGATTAATAAATTTGAACCCTAAATTGTTCTTAATTTATAAGAACAAAAGCAAAAAAAGAATCTATCAACCCTTCTTCGATTGTGGTTAGGTGTGGTTTAATTTTCAATATTCTTCGAGTATCATATTGATATAACTTTTTAAAAAGTTAGTATCAAACGCCATGCTTACACCATTGCGCTACAATAATTTTGAAAATTTCAAAATTAGTATAGCAACTTTAAGAAAAATATATATGTAAGCACATCATTTTCAAACACTAAAGAAAAGTCTCTCTCTCCTCACTGCAAGTGCAAGTTTGTTGAATACTTCAAGAAAGATCTAAATTCGTCCTTGAATGCCTGTTCAGTGTCTTAACTTTAGTTAAGATACAAATGATTTTTATAAAAAGGAAAATAAAGAATCAGGTAGGCCTTTGGCCTTGCAAAAATTTTCCTTGCAAATCAAAAGGACAAAAGGACAAAGAAGAATATGCAATCACTTAACAAGGTGGTGGATTTTTCGAAAATGACCAAAATCATCCAACCCAGAAAGCCTGCTGCTGATGAAGTACCTTTACTTGCAATATTTACACTTTTTTCCTGTTTTTATCTCTTTCTTTTTTTTCTTTTTTTTTTACCACTTTATTGAGGAGAAAGCTGCCAGCCAGTTGCACTTCTGGATCGAGGAGAAGGGTATATAATTTGTCAGTTTTTGAAATATGGGGCAGCAGTTGTATTAATTGCAGTTAGTTAAAGTTTTCTATTTTGGAGAAATTTCCATTTATTTATTTTGGTTTTGCTTTTATGCTCTCTTGTTCTAGGTAAGGACAATAAAATTAAACTTGTTATTTGGAAGCAAAATTAGATTTTTTTTTACCCCACATTATTTATATCAAATAAATTAAGAAATTAAAGACTAGTTTTTAAGATAAATACTTATTAATTCTAAGGCTGGGAGTTCAAGTGATTTTTGGAACGAGTCGTTGTAGTCTCTTGAAATCACCTAACGAAGAAATTATTTCTCGTAAGTCTCTTAATTTCGACCTGAATGACATGTCTTTGCTCAAATTAGAGAGAAAATTTAGTTTAGTACACACAAACTGGTCCAAAATGCCTTGACGAGGTAAGCAAAACAATAAATATAAAAATAGTTAAATATTTATTTGATAATGTTATAATTAATTACCACGTTTCACTTGCTTAATTCTCTACCATTTTCAAGTAGCTAGTAAACCAAATGGTGCCATGTGCATGGCATGTGTCATCCACTAGTTCTAGTTAGCTGAGAAGAGTCTTGGTGTCAATCAATTAATATGCCATCAACAGCATTTGGATAATATGTTTGAATTTTACATTTAAATTGATAATTAATTAACTTTGATACTTGCCTATAATTATAATATATATATATGTGTGACCACGCACGAATTCTCCATGAATGTGTGCCGCCCACCCGCTTGTGTAATAAGTAAAGGAAGGAAAATAATTCTATTAAAAAACTAAAATGACATGAGCATGGCATTAATATAAATACTTGCAACAAGATTAATATAAACTCAATTCAAATTTCACTTATAATTACACAAAACTGTCATCTTTGTGAGTCCGATTTACTATTAATAAGCAGAAATATTAGGACCTCCTAATATGTAATCCAACAGCTGAAATCAATTAATCGGACTATCCAACAACTAAAATCAAAACACAAAAATAAATTAATTCATCACAATCCTAATATCTGTGTTTTAATTTTAACTATTGGATTGTCCTATTAAGCTGATTTCAACTGTTGGATAACACATTAGGATGTCCTAGTATTTCTGCTCATTAGGATCAATTCTAGATTCCATTGTCGTAAATTTAATTATTTATAAATTAAAAATATATATATATCAATTGATCCTTAGATAGTTGAAGAGAAAAAAAAATGTAATAAAAAAATTGGAATTATTAGAAGACTTAATGGAAGCAAATAATTGAGATTCAATGATAAAACTTGGACCCATATGCCATGAAATAATTGACAATAATTGGAGCAAATCACTTAATTTTATTTTCTCTATAAGAATTAAGAAAGAGAAAGAAACTTGGGAAAGTGATAAAAAGATTTAGTTGGTAAAGACAAGCAACAAGAGCAAAAGAAGGGATATGCATATAAGATTTCATACCAAATCCCACCTCACAATGCCATATCTTCTTCTACTGATTAGTTTCCTCTCCTCAATTCAATCCACAAAATGGGTTTTGTAGCAACCCCACTTCTTCAAGCTAGCTAGCAATTCTTTAGAGTATGAATCCACATGTCCTTCTATTTATGGCAAAGCTCAATTAAGATGTCCAATTTTGCATCCCCAAAATCTTATTATATTCATCTATATAATTATGATGCACAATGGTCAAATGTGACCTCATTTAAGCCATAGTTGATGTGGGTTATTATATGATCAAAAATTGGTGACCTCTCAATTCATAACACTAAGATGAAAATTAAGAATTATTTTAGTCCCTTTCTATCAAGAACCGTTAATGATTATAGTATATTTCCAAATCTTTTAGTAGTGTTTAGGCTGTTGACCATCTTTTAAAAGTTCATCAACTAGGCATGCCACTATAGAAAGTTAACATGCCTAAGTCAAAATCAAAAGCAAGTGTTCATTTTTCAAAATTTTATCCTCAATTAATGACCAAAAAAACTAGATTTTATCCTCAATGAGAGAGAGAGAGAGAGAGAGAGATTATAAAAAAAAAATATACTAAAATGTTTATACAATCTTGATAGTATAAGAATGCCTTGATATTTTAAAATGTCAGCTCACTTTTACTAGAATAAATATTTTAAAAAATCAAGAATTGGATTAGATACTTTTCTTTTGAATGTCATGCATGCTAAAAATGACAGGCAGTGATCAAACAGTCGAGTTTCAAAATTCAAACCGTAAAACATGGTGACAACATCCTATAGTAGTAGATGTTGTCAGTATTTTGAAAATTAGGCATTAGAGCACGTACTGTAATTTTTTTGTATGCATAACATGCAAAAAAAAAGTATCTAATTCAACAGTTAATTTTTGAAAATATCTGACGAGCTACGATTTCTAGTGGAAGTGAAATGATAATTGTAAATGTCAAGAATATATATTTATATAGGGGGAGGTAGAGAAGAAAAATTGTAGGAATAATTAGGTATAAAGAGAGGTGTGTGTAGTTACATCATTGGTGGAGGAGCATAGGAAAGTACAAAGAGAGTATTGTTTCTATTTTAATTTAGGTTGAAAGATGAAAGAAGGGAAGAAACAAAAGTGATATATGATCTGAGCATCAAACTCTTTTACCATATCTTCCATTGTTTGTTGTTATGGCAGAGAATATAAATCCATAACGAGTTTTCGTCCACGCAATCAACGGTGTGACGGGTCCTGCACTGTCTTTTATATATATTTGTAATAATCTCTAATATAGAGCCATGTCAAATCCATATCCGCCACGTGTCATCTAATCATTGACTCTTCCTTACATCTTGTCCACATACAAAAAAGGCCCCCTTCGTTACATCAACTCAATGGTTTGCCCAGTTGCCCACTTCCAGCTCTCAATTCTTTGTTTTCTTCCTCCCTCCCTCCCTCCCTCCCAGTTTACATAATCACCCTCTCTCTCTCTCTCTCTCTCTCTCTCAATGGCATTAATTTGTGATTTGTGCAGGCTTCATTGGAGTTAAATTGTACGTATAATAAGCGACATGGGTGATGGGTGAGTGCATGTCAAATTGTCACATTACTAAGACAATTTCTCTTTTGCCTTTTGGTAACCTAATCTTGGTCGATTTATACAAATTACAATGTCGTTCCAACCCACTTAATTAATTCCCTTCAATCTACTTAATTAGTTAGAAAAGGTTCATTCCCTATTTCTTTCTTTTTTTTTTTTATTATCAATAAATATTGAATAATAATTTCATTGATGAAGTGAAGGGTTTGATAAAAAAATTTATATACATGCCCCAAAAATGCACAAGAAAGAACACAGATGAACAGCTCTAGCTAATACAAAATAAAATACAGTAAAGTTAAGAGACTCAACATAACAATAGAAAAAACTCTAGTCACCTGCAATATATAACTCTAGTCACCTGTCATATATATATATATATATATATATATATATATATATATATATATATATATATATTATTTCTTTCCTTTCATGATGTCAAAAATTGAGATGGAGTACCAACTTCTAATTAAGCTGACAAAGCCTTTTGATCTATTAGAACCCTTATTATATATATCATCGCCCTTATTAGGGTCATGTGTCAATTCTAGTGAACCCTAAATTTCAAGCAACAAATTTTCCTTTATTAAAGAGTAACATATATAGTCTAACCATCTTATATATATATATATATATGCTGACTTTCGCGAAAGTCAACATGAAACTCATAGGAATTTGTGGAATGCATATTTTGAAAATCTAACCGTTGGATTCGATACCCTTGTTATGGATGTCAAGTCTGCCAAAAATCACAGTAATCCAATTAATGTAGCATATCAAAATTCAGACTGAGAAAAATTCTAACTACTGAAAAACTTTTACAATATTTCTCAGTAACATATTTGAGAAATTGACCGTTGGATCATTGTGATTTTTAGCATGCCTGACATACATATACATAGTATCTAATCCAACTATCATTTTTTTTAAATATGCATTCTACAATCACCTATGTGTTTCATGCCAACTTTCACGAAGGTCAGCATGTGCTGAGAAGATCATTTATGTGTGTGTATATAGTTTGACTACCACCATTAGTTAATCACCTCCTCCTCCCAAGTACTAAATTGAAACCATGCATATTTTCCACCACAACTAAACTCTTTCTAGTACATAAAAATAAAGGTGAATAAATTAAAAGATAGTACTTATATTTTGGAGTTATTAATTAGTTTCTAAAATTAGATGCCGATGTCCCATGTCGTATATTATTAGTGTGTGAACCTAACACTTAAAATTAGATATTTATCTTCATTTTGGTTGATAATATATATGTTTGTTAAATTAAATTAAATTAAATAGATAAAACGGGATAATGCTAAGAAGGGCAAATTGGGAAAAGAAAGAAAAGAAAATCACATGATTGTGAAACAATAAAAATAAAAAATAAAAAATAAAAAAAAAAGGGGCAGGAAGGGAAGCAGGGTCAGGTTTTGTTTTTAAGTACAAAGATAACAACCTGTGGCAGTAAGAATGACACAGCCAATCCGTACCTTTTTTATTTCCCATTCCTCGTGAACCGAGGGGCGGTGTTTTCACTTTTTCAGTTAAAACTCTCTTTTTTTATATTTACACTTCACCTGCCATCTATCATGACTATTTGACCTTTTTCTATCTTCCCAAGATTTTCCATTTTCTTCCAACCTTTCATATCCCCGGCCTATTATTCCTATGGAGTTTTAATTTTATATATATATATATATATATATACTCTCTCTCTCTCTCTCTCTATCACTCTCTAAACACTATGTACAGCATTTCATGCCCCATGTTTTGTCCCTTTAAAACCATCTTTGTCCATTCATGTCTCTTTCCTAAGGCCCATGTCTTGTTTTTATTTTTTGGTTTTTTCTTTTTTTATTTCATTTTATTTTATTTTATGGGTACCGATCTAACAATCTTATGGCTTATCCCATAACTCAATGCTTTTAGATTGAAATCCAATTTTAAACTCTTAACCTTCATTTTATGAGGAGAGAGATACCATTATAACTACGAGCTCAGGGATCTTTTAATGTTCTGACGATACTATTTAGATTTCCTCTTTATGTTTTTCACCATTTTTATTCATTTTTTTTTTTTAATAAAAAGCTAGTGCTAAAAAATGGATATCAAATGTTTTTTTTCCTTCTTCACATTCTCTTTTTTTTTTAAAAAAATAAATATATAATTTTATATTACCACGCTCGCGCATGTTTAAGTTTATGACACGTGATAGTGATTAAGAAACACTAATTATTTTAAGTGGGAAAAACAAATTGTGATTGTCTAATAGAAGAATGTAAACATCAAAATATAAACAATCTTGTGATCCACGAGTAGTTATAATTAATGGGTCTAAAGAGTAAAATGCGGAAAATTTTGGAAGTAGTAGTTGGAGAGGGGGGTAGTCGAGTCAAGAATTGGATTCTATCACGTAGTTGGATCTTTTTTTGGTAAAAATGCTAGTAATAGGAGTAGTAGTAACAATTGTGGAATATGTATATATACAGTCAAAATCTTGTACATGGAGTACGCTAATTTTAGTTAAAGTTAATATAATATCTTTAACTAATTATAAGATATGTATTTTGAAAACTCAATTGTTGGATTAAATTATCTTCTTATGGATGTCGTACATGCCCAAAATCACGGTGACCTGATATCAACACCTCAAATTTCAGACCATGAAAAACTAACCATTGAAGACTATCATAAGATTTTTTTTTTTTTTTTTTGTAACATTTATGAGAAATCGATCATTGGATTATTATGATTTTTGGCATGCATGACATATATAAATATAATATCCAATGTAACGGTTAGTTTTTCAAAATATGTATCGTACAATTATATATGAAGTTTGCTTCACACTTACTTCACCAAAGTAAGTGAATGCTAGCTGTAGGATCATTTGCATGTATATATATATATTCTAAACTAAATGATGTCGAACATAAATTATAAAAATGGACAAAAATAAACAAATATGTGAAATTATGACTGTCATAGCAAATTAGGAATTGGACAAAAAAGATAATTAAAGACAACGTTTTGATCCTAGACAAAATCCAAAATATTGGTAATTAAGTGGCATAAGAAACAAAGCTAAAAGTGCACTTTGGATGCGTATGGATTCAACTGAAGTTACTTCAATTCGATCTACTTTTGTAGCAAACTTTAAGGTTAAATTTTTATAGAATATCATTTATGATTTCCCACTTTGATATGATTGAATTTTAATTAGTTTTCTTAGCTTTCTTTTCAAAAAAAAAAAAAAATGGTGCAAAGCTGGCTTAGAATAATGCCCATGCCACTATAATGGCCATATTATATAAGACTGTCATTCCAAGGAATGACAGTCTAAACCTGACCATGCATTTAGCACAGATTATTCCATTAAATTGTTGAAGACAGCAAATGTTTAGCATTTATTTTTCACCAAAATGCAAGGTATTGACTAATTGAGTAATTAAGGATCGGAAAATGGTATTTCACCAGCATGTTTCATTCATTTTTTATCATCTATCTTTTATGGACGAATTACCTTTATGATATTTAAAAAATAATAATAATTTTATTTTTATTGATATGAATGATACATCATATGCCAACTCGGATGAATGGAAATAGCGTTACCCATGAAGATAATGTACTCAGATATATCTAATTTAGATGAAAGTAAGCACCAGATGAAAGTCAATTATGGTAACTTATCCAGCACTTTCCAATTTTTAGCTGGCTTTCATCTAAGTCAGGTACCATATCATATTTGTATATATATGGAGAGAGAGAGAGAGAGAGGAAGGAGAAAGTTGGAGACGTTTGCAATGAATTAAGGTTTCCCTACTCTCTAGCTAACTTGCACCATTACTGCTTGCAGCATCAATATGCATGCATACGGCAAAGACAAGGACAGTTGCTTCCTATCCTCCTATTTATGCTCCTCTTATTGATGCGTAAGCACATGCTCCCATTGCAGAACATGTCCTGTGTTACAAAAGTTTTACATTTTATGCCTGTCGACATGGTTTTTTTCTAGCTCTCTTCATCATGTACCCCCTTACCCTACCATCACCCACTCACTCGATCATGTTCCTTTCTTTGAATTTCAATTCGTATCTTCACATGATGGCCCATGTGACAATCCCCAAGTCCCATTTTCCTAATAGTGCTACCTCTTCCCCACTCACATTATTACATTACATTTACTCATATATACAATACATACATGCTCACATAGTCACATGCCTACATACATCTATAAATTCACTTCTTCAATTTAATTAATTTTGTCTTACCAATTAAAGGAGAGCTAACATATATGGTCCCTTGGCCTGGCCGACACAATGAGGGATATATAATTCGAAGACTCGACCCCAAGACCTTCATTTTGATAAATATTATTACATAAAAGACATGGATATACAAACATATAGATACAGACACCTAAATATATATATGTCTAGCCGGCTTTAATAACATAAATACGATAATGCATGCACATTATTAATTTTCTCTTTGATCATTTGGGCATATGAAGTATTATGAGTAAGTGTCAGGAGGAGATGGAGGAGACAAGTATTTTTATATATAATATATATATATGTGGGTATATCCGAAAGAAAAGCTAGAAGTGAGTTATCTGAAAAGAAGATAAAAAAGAATGAATAGCCATTTCACCAAAAAAGAAGCAAAGACAGTAGGGTCATAGCAAAGGGAGTTGATTCAGGATAATAGCAATAGAAGCTGACTTTTGAAAAGATATGAGAAAGAGGGTTTCGGATGAGTTTGGCATTAGCCCAAGCAACTCCGACCATCCACCGACAGTGAAAGGCACCACCCTATATCCTGCCTTATAGACTCTTTCTAATGTACCCATGCCCCTAAATGGGACCTTGTTAGGGTAATGAGCCCCTGAAAATTTGGACACTGTCTTTTAGAGCCCACCCCCACCTGGTATAGATGATATGCTGGCAAGTGCTTAATAAGACTTGCTTTTCATGGCCCACCCTTTGGTTGGAATGATGTGGTTGCCTAGCTAGTGCCATGCACAGTTCTCACACTCCATAGTGTGACAACCAAATGGGTCTGTTGGCTCTGGTTCGACCCAACACTGATGGGGACAACTCTGAATGACACCTTTGAGCTAGCTAGCCAAGTAAGGTCATCGGGGAACGGCTGCCGGTCCGCCGGAGCACGCGTAATTTTTGTCCATCGAGGGACACATGCTAGTGTGTTTTCTAGCTTAGGCCATGTGGAATTCACGTGTTGTGACCACGAAAGAAATTAAGGTTTTGACACTCTTTAGTACATGAAACAGTTGTGTGGTGCTTTCCACCATTTTTGGCATAGGAAACTGTAAAATCACCATTATTGTTGTTGGTATGAGAAGTTTTTAGAGGAGTTTCCAAAGTTATTGCACTTTCTGTCTCATTAATTTGTGCTAGACTGACAGGACTAGGATAGGGATGGATGATCAAGTTGCAAGCTGTACATGCCTGAGCCCAGCCCAACCTACGATTGATGCAGTAGACTTGTGCATCCAGCTCATGCTTCTTTGGGGCCTTGGGCCTTTGAGTTTCAGCCTTTACCAGAATCGGGCTTTGTCTATAAGCCCAATAAGAACTTACAGCCCAACGGGCTCGTACCATAGTATAGACAGTGCATCAAACACGTCATGATGATTATTAAAGACTATTAATAATGGGCTTCGTAAACAATATGGGCCACATATGAGGCTTCCTATAGCCTGAAGAGAATACAAGAAATGTCATCCCAGGCTTTGCGACCCATTTCTTGGTTTCAATATAAAGGGTCAAAAGCTGGGGTCTTGCAAATGATTGTATCAATGTCCAACTCTGAAAGTGAATTGCAAGGCACGAGGTCAAGTTTTCAACGGTTGGTAGAGTAGAATTACTAGAAGCACACAAAATTTACGGCACTGAAGCATTCACATCATGGAAAAAGGGCTTGCCAACTGTGGGCGCAACTTGATTTGCATCCACAGCTTCTCAAATGAAGAACAAAATGCTTTTTGGGGCCATCTAGTTTCGGACACCGTATTGCTTCCATCCCTGTCTATGTTATCAATTGAACCTTTAATTTTTGACCAAAACGATGGTGTGGTTAAAAATAGGAAGAAGTAGATTAATAAAATTACAATGCCCAGTTGAGAGAGAGAGAGAGACTTTGACATCAAAGCATTGGATTTTTTTTTCTAATTCAATTCTGCTCAAGAAATATTCCACCACTGTAATATTAAACATAAGAATGTAGTGTTTCCATACATCACAGATGCACGCACACGGAAGGGATTTACTCACGCATTTGGGGTGGAGCAGAGACCTCCACTCAAGGGGTTTAACTAAAGATTCATACATTCAATGTCTTCCTTTGCCCTTCACATGGATGGAGGGAGTAAAATTAATGCATAACAGCTAAATAAAAGTAACTCAAAAATCCACATACAGCAGCACAACAAAAAAGGAAAAATTAAACTCTGCCCCACACAGATTCAACAGTCATTAAAAATAACCTAAATAGTATGGTCCATCGTCCTTAATACTTCAAACCCAACTCTCAAAATCAAATCCTTCTGTGAAGGAAGATTCTAACTAACAGAGTAAAGGTAGCATGAAAATGATTGCAAAACTTGGATGCCTTTCCACCATTTCAAAGCCTCTACTCAAATGCATCATCATCATCATCGGGAAGAGGCTGACTAGCTGCTGCAGCAAGCTCAGCCTCATGCCTGAAGAAAAGAAAAAACAAGAAAACAACAGAGGTGAGGTTATGAAATTTTTATTAACAGCTAGCACATTAGGTGTAGATGATATGAAGCAGATTATCGTCGCTAAATTAAAATATTTTCTATTCCAGATCATTGTGTATAAGAATAATAAAGTTGCACACCAACATTTCAAAGGTTATCAACCATCCCTAGGTAGGGAACTCACGATTCTTGAAAGTAAATTTGAGTGAGGATTTCCAGTGAATTTTTATCTAATTCCTCTTTTATGACCATCTGACATGAAAAGGCCTTCCTCTTTTACAACATCTGACAGGAAAAGCATTTAAAACCCCCCCTCCCGCCCGCCCCGCCCCACCCCCCCCCCCCGAAAAAAAAAAGGGCATTTCTGTCTGTCATTGAAGTTGCTCAAATATGTCAAAGTTGGATAAATTTACAAAATAATTTTAATTCGTACAAAATGTCAATTCTTTAAAATCAGGTGCACTTGTTTTTAAACACTAGTATTAATAATAACAGTATCTAAAGATTCTAAAAAACAAGAAGGGCAGGTTCCAGAGGAACAAAGGTCTTACTGTTGTTGTGCAGCCATGTCAATATGTACTTCTGGAGGAGCAAGAGCAGGAGACTCCACAAAATGGAGAATAGGATCCCTGAAAATCACCAAAGTAATCATCAACGTTAAATATGGACCCCAGCATTTGTGTATCGAAAAATGGAAAATATTATTCCCTTACCCAGCAAGCTTCCTAGCAAGGTACAGGAAAGGTTTCTCAAAATTATAGTTGCTCTTTGCAGATATCTCATAGTACTGCAGATTCTTCTTCCTGTGGAATGTAACCTGCTTTGCCTTAACCTGCCTGTTCTTCACATCAACCTTGTTTCCGCAAAGAACAATGGGTATATTTTCACACACCCTATGATAGCCACAAACGAAAGTCATAACCACAGTTTGGACAACATTAGCAAAGATCAATAACACATGCAGAAGTTCATGAGAATAAAAATTCAAATTCCTTTAACTCACCGGCAGAGATCACGGTGCCATGTTGGAACATTCTTGTATGTCAACCGGGCAGTAACATCAAACATGATTATTGCACATTGCCCATGGATGCTGCACCCAGAAATAGAAAATTTAGTACTAGGAAAAGTGATCTAAGGAGGCCATATGTGAATCCTCCATCAAGATAATCTTCCCAAATAAATGACAAGTCATAAAATAAGGTGACAAATTAATGAATGAAAATGAATTCCCAAAGGAACAACTCTAAAAATGAAGAACTCGAGAAAGAAAATAATTCAGAAGGTCACGGTCACAAAGAATGTTGGAGAAATTGGGCATGAATCTTTCAAAAATTAGAAACTCTTGAAGTAAACAAAATGATTTTGGGGAAATCAACTTATGACATAAAATAGTGGCATAAGTACAAGATAAGCACAGAATGATTGGATATATTACCAATGCGACCAAATATCCTATTTTCAACTCTCCATCCTTAGTCGTAAGCCAGGTATTAAAATAATTTTGATATTGATGTCTACATCGAGGTTCGAAATTACATGTATACACACGTATGTGCATGCATGCATGCATGTATATGTATATGTATATACGCATGTGTGTGTGTGTGTACGTGTGTGTTAAAGTTTATGACAATGTCTGGAAATAATATTTTGAAGTAAAGGTGTAAATTAGAGGTGGAACGTGCAAATTTTCAATGTAACTTTAGTAAACACTAAAAAAGAAGTTATTAGAATTTAGCAATTTCGAAAGTTATAAATTAGAACCACTAGGAGCAAAAAGCAATTAACCAACAATTCTCAACAGACCAAAGTAATTAAAAAAATGTATGACAAACAAGTAAAGAAAAGGGAGTAACTGTATATAAAAATATGAAAGTTTCAAACAGAGTATACAGCACACCAGATTAAAGCAAGCAGCACAAATAAATACACAGTAATAGTAATGCAAGTGAAAACCTGTTCAATCAACTAAATTAGATGCTAAATACTATGAATCAAGTATAGAGAACACAGAAATTAAAACTTGAATCCATGCTTCAGACTTAGCATTTATCTTTGCAGCAAGGAAACTTAGAAGAATAATACAAGACCTTGAAAGCTGCTAGAGGAGACCTATCATTTAGACAGTATGACTAAGTGCTTTAATGAAAAATAGCCACAATGGGATGGAAAATATACAATCACTTACTAGTAACCATCCCTAAGACCACCAAATTTCTCTTGCCCAGCAGTATCCCAGCAATAAAACCGAATCTTCCCGCAATTTGTGAAGAAATCTAATGGATGAACTTCCACACCAATGGTTGCTATGTGCAAATAAAAAGAACAAAATCAATACAAATGCAGATATACAAGTTAAAGCAATCACCCAAAAAAAAAAAAAATTCAAAGAAAAAAAGTACACTTTTCTACACTTACGTTCATATTTCTTCTCAAATTCTCCGGTGAGATGCCTCTTCACGAAAGTTGTTTTACCTGCATAATTCAAGAACATTCAGCCTAATTTAAACCACCAAGCTAAATCCAAAAGCATCAAATACTCTAAGGTAGTGTTTGATTTCACATAATTAAATTGGTTTCGAATTCTAAAATCAAGGAATTTGAAAATCTCACTTTTAATGTACATGTTTAAGAGGATTTTGAGTCAACATGACTTAAATCAAATTACCAACAATGAGCTGCGGATTTGGAATTTGGGCCTCAAATCACAATCAATGGGCATCAATTTCATCCAACTAAAAACAGCATTAGGCTAAAAAAAAAAAAGAAATAAAAAAATCCGGAAGAAAGATTATGTCTTTAAGGTTCCATATGGCAAAGTATAGGTGGAATTTATCAAGTTTCATTTATTAGCTTCAAGTCGTACGGATTTTTCCTGAAAATATTTTCCACCAAAACTATTTTTCATATTATAATAAATTTGAGAGGTAAATAGATAATATAATTGCAATCAAAGAAATCACAGCAAACAAAAACCGTAATCCCAAGTAATGTACAACGAGAACCAAATGCGTCTTAAAATTAAGGCATCGCTTCTTTTCGGTAATAACTTTCAAGGTATCTCTCTTTCCTAAGACAGCATACCAAAATAAATAAATGCTAGGATTTTGCATCTCAAAATGCAAGAAAAGTACTTCTGAGATCCTAACCAAACAGTGCCTAAAAGAAAACTAACAAAAATACGAAAAAGAATAACTGACGCAAAAATGAAAAAAGAATTACCAGTTCCTCCATCGCCGACGATGACGAGCTTGAAGCTCGGATATTCAACGGTCTGTTGATTGGGCAAAGCCTGCAATACAAAACGAAAATCAATAAGCAAACCTAATTGAAATCAAGATAAAGAACTACAAGACCTTAAAACCCTAACCCTAACCCTAACAAACAAGAATCAAATCGAGAAGATTGACGAGTGAAAAGAGCAAGAGGCAAACGCGGGAAACACAGTGAGAGAGAGATATCTAGGATTGAAATGGAATTTACCATCGATTTGGCTTGTGAAGATCTCTCTGAAGTTGAACAGCACTGTGTGTGCGAGAGAGAGAGAGAGAGAGAGAGAGACGGCGACAAATGAAAGTATAGAAGCGTGCGAAGACGGACCCTAAATGGTAAAAATGTTTCGGCGTTAGCTTTAAGTTGACGCCACTCGCTGAACCATAATATTCACATTTTCACCGAAATCGCATATCCATGTTCCAGGCCGTGTGTTACAACATTAATACATTTCACGTGGTGGGTAGGATAGGAGTATCTATTTGGTATTTAAATTTTTTGAGTTTAGATGTTTATATCATATGGTTTAATTTTATAGAAGATCATTGAAATTTTTAATTTTTTTTATTTATTTATTATGCTAAAATGATCCTTGAACCTAAAGCTACAAACAAATCGAACCAAGCTGAGCTTTGGGTTATTCGAGTTTGACTTGATTAAAAGTTTGATATTTTTAAGTTCAATCTAAGACTAATCGAACAAAATTTTGGTTTGTCTGAACTTAAGCTTGTTTATTATCAAACTTATTCACTAGTTGTTCACAAATGGCTTAATTCATTTGTGATCCTAAATTACAATAAGAAAAAATTAAAAAGTAATGTAGAAAAGTCTAAAACAATGACCGCTCTATACTGGACTTATACTGAAATGAAAAATGGAAGTCTAGAAAAAAGAAATCTATATATTGAGCTCATTCAAGCCTAAGTCATAAATTCATTTTATAAGTCTAAACACAAGTCTATTAAAGAGCTTGTTTGTGAGCCTACTAACAAATCCATTCACGAACATAAATAAGTCGAATCTCAATTTGTTTGGGGCAGCCTCTTTATTAAAAGAACCTAAACTCCAAGCTTAAACTTGGTTTGTTTAATAAATGATCGAATCCAAACGAACCTTTATCAAGCTTGTTAACTAATTGCTTACAAACGGCTTGATTCATTTACAGCACTAAGACTTACCTTGACCTTACAGTGTAAACATAAAAAATTAATGGCAGAGATTTATGAGTATACGATATTAAGATTTTTGAGCTAGATTGTTTCTTAATATGGTTGAATTTCTTAAAGTGGTTTTAACCCATGATAATTGTGTCACAAACCATTGCGTGTGTTACAGTACTATCAAAAATTAATTGTGTCAATTCCTTGTTGAAAAATGAAAATTACCAAAATGACCAAATTTTTTAAATCATCTAATACTGGTAGAATTCTACTTTGGTGTATTTTTTTTTATAAACACTTTCGCTCATTTTTTTAAATTACGAAACTGACCCCTCTCGTTCATGTATAGCTTCACCTTTTGATGTACTCCCAATTTTGACCACTATTTAATACATATTTTCTTCAATCTTATGCGCTCAATTTTGTTTATGGTAATTTGGTACTACTAAAATAAGGGAAAAATATATTTTGTCCTTTCGAACTACCACTATGTTACACATTGTTTTAATTGCAACACATTGCTCCCCTATAATTTTAAAATGTGACAAATAACATTCTTACATCCGTTGACATATGATGAAACATACAAATAATGGTTGACATACATATTCCTGGTTGCAGAAACCTAATTCTCTATCATTCCGTCCGTCCGTTCGTCCATCTATAGTTTCGTTCTTAATTCTCTATCAATAGGGTTTTATTAATGGTCTGTCAATCAGGAATAAGTTTGTCAACTATTATTTGTCTATTCTGCTGCTCGTCAATGGATGTAAGGGTGTTATTTATCGCATTTTAAAATTATAGGAGACAATATATCGGAATTAAAACCATAAGGGATAATATGTAGTAGTTCTAGGGCAAAATGTATTTTGCCCTTAAAATAATATCCTTTTAAAAAGCATAAAAAATAAATAAATAAATAAAATTCAAAGAGGGACTAATCCCAAATCTCTAGGTCAGACCATTTCTATCTCTTGGTAGTGATTAGTCAAATGAAAAATCTATTTCCTTAACTTTTGTCCAATTAAATAGCCCCTGAATTAAAATTATGAACCCATAAATTTTGACACCACCCACACAATGAAAAGCCAACACCAACAAAACTATACTTTAATGAAACTGGCTGAGGATAGATGACACTATATTCCACAAGGCTAGGGACTAGTGTTTGTATTGGGGTTCTATCAGCCCCCAATCCCCCCTAATAAAATCCCATTGTCTGCACTGCTATGCTGAATTGTTTAGGTTAATTCTAAATTTATTCACTGAATTTTCATCCACCATAGTAAACAATTTTCTTATAAATTCTTTTAATTACATAAAAATAAACATTTTATTACACTTTCACATTACATGAACTAAAAAAACCCTATGATGTAAAAAATGAATTCCGTCACATTAGCCTCAAAATACTCGAACCTATGGGTTTGAATCAACTAATATTAGATGCGGTGTTTTGAATGAATTTTTATTTGGACTTGACTGATATGTCATGATCTGAATATTCTGCCTATTTACTTAAAATGTGTTAAGAAGATTAGATGATGACATATCACCAAAAAAAAAATAATAATAATAATAAATAAATAAAGCTGAGGAGCCAGCATAAAGCCGAAGTCATTGACCGTTTCGCTCGCGGTATTACAAATCCCGCGGCCGCACCAAAACACCAACCCAAGTACGCAAGCGAACCTCCCCTATTACGCACAACAACAGCCTTCTGCAACTCATATCGAATTATCGACCTTTTGTCTCTTTTAAGTCCGATATGGCGTCGCCGTCCGATCCGTCTTACCAGTGAGTTCTATGACCTATGTACATGTATATGTATATATCTGCGCTAATTATTTATTTTTTTTTTTGACATATATGTTATCATCCAGATCTCTCTTATTGAATTTAGTGTGTATGATTTTGTTGAAGGGAGGGTGTTGTTAGGAAAAAAAATAAAGCCCCATTTAAGTTCTTGCTTCCTCTTGTTTACGCCCCTGCTCTTCCTCTCAGTGAGTTTTTTTTTTCCCTTTTTTTTTTTTGAAATTTTAATTTTTTGAAATTTTTTCCTGCCATTTTTTAATTAAATTTTTTTTTTTTTTTTTTTATTTGTTTTTTTTTTTTTGGGGGTTTTCTATTTTTTTTTTTTTTTTTTTTTTTTTTGGTATGGGCATTTGAATTTCAGTTCGATTATCCCTGCGGAAGAACCCAGTTTTGAGGGACCGTTTGTTCACTGCTGTATTGGCTGGGGCATTCATTCATGGGTCTTACTTGGTGTATCCTTTTTTATCTCTGTTCACTTAATTCGTTTTAATTAATCGATAAATATTTTGTTTAGATGAAAATTACAAATAGCATTTTATAAATGCTTTTAACTTGTTCAATTGGTAAATGAAATTTGGAGATTATTATTTTATTTCTATGATATAAAGTCCATATAGATTGGGCTGCTTAATATTGTCTTGTAATTTAATTTCCTATTAATGTTGACATGTATAAAGGTATTTCTGTTGCGCACAATTACTCCTTAACTAGAGTTTTGGTAGTAAGATTTTATATATTAATATTGGTAGACCTGAAAATTGGGACATTGTGGATGGAGTTAGCCATGCGCAGTTGCTGTTCGAGTGGGTTTTGAAAAAATGTTAAACCAAACATGTTGGTGCATAATGTTTAAAATCTTAGAAAAGGAAAACATATATTTAAAGTAAGGTAGAAAACTAAGGGTGCCAATTTATGCCATGTTGCTAAGAATTTTTTTTGAAATATGTTCATAAAAGAAGTTAAGAAAAGTTGCACAGCTTCTAGGCCTCCACCACCACCCAAGACATGGAAAAGTTAGAAGGTACTTGAAAGTCGAAACGTTATAGAAATATCTTTGTAGTATTATCAAAATAACTGTAGGCAACAACACCAAACATTGCCAACCTTGTATGTTGTGTTGGCATTCGGTATATCATTAGCATTTTGGGCTTTGCTGGATCAGCATGTATATTCTTGGTGTATCGTCATTGGTATATTTGCACATGATATCTATCGTTGAAAATATTTGTAACCCCACTTCAAGATACATATCCTGTTATGGTTTTTAAAATTTGGGATTTTATGGTGGTAGTTAGGGGGAAGGGTTTTGTGTTATTTTTTTGGGTTGGGGGGGTGTTTGGTTGGGTTGCAATTAATTCTACAATATATTTTATTTAATGTATAAAGTCATAATTCCTTGCCTCAACAAGTTTGGAGATACTACTGTGCAAGGAATTAATGGATACCTCAGTGAAGAGTTGGTTCATTGGTAATCCATGATCTTGGATAATGGTTCTGTGAGGAAGGATAGTGAATCAAGTTTGATTTAGAAAACTATTATGTGTCTGAGGCACTTGCACTGATTACCAAACTTCTCTGAAACTGTTTTTGGGTTGTTTTGGAATACTTTCTGAATTACATGGAAGCTTACTTTCAGCATCAGAAAGGTTTTTGAAGGAGTGGTTTCTCATGCTAAATTGCATGTCCATTTCTCTTAATGAAATTATTCTTTGATCCTAGAAAGTATTTGATGGTTTGGGCCAGTGGCTTCTTCTAGGATATCTTGTGAGTGGGGATCACAGAGGGATCTGGAAGTAATTACAGTGCTAGGGGGATACTCAGGTAAAAGTGGATTGCCCTGTCTGCAACATACTTTGAATTTTATATTTAAGCTGGGGAGGGGATCGAAAGGAAAACATCTTTTCTAAGTGTGAAGTTATGTTCAATGACCAAAGTCATTAGCTACTGTGAAGAAAATATAATATTTGGCCCAGGTTGTCTTAACGAGGGATTTAAGTTAAATACTATGGCAAATGTTGTGCATATTAATATACTAACAGCACACAATGTATTCGCTCTATCAAAGCTCAGACATCACCTGTTGAGTTATTTGTTTAGTTGCAGGGTGTTGTGAAAATACATGGTAATGAGGTGATTTGATGTTGACGTCCATTACATTTTTGGGTACGCAATTTTGCTATTATGTAAGAGGGAGTCATTGTCAGGATCTCCAGGCATATTAGTATACTAACAGCACACAATGTATTCACTCTATCAAAGCTCAGACATCACCTGTTGAGTTATTTGTTTAGTCGCAGGGTGTTGTGAAAATACATGGTAATGAGGTGATTTGATGTTGACGTCCATTACATTTATGGGTACGCAATTTTGCTATTATGTAAGAGGGAGTCATTGTCGGGATCTCCAGATGACAACCAAAACTTTCTTTGAAGTCCTGAAGTGGATTTACTATCAACATATGTAAGGACAGGTGTTGGAGATGAAAATTAACCTAAGGCAAAAGTTGACCACAAGAACAAGAACCTTGTATTATTGAACTGGGTCTTACAATTCTTGACTTCTTGGACTCTCTGTTTAGCAGGAGCAAAAGAAAGAAATTTGAGCAACAACATACAGTAGACACTATAGTATATTACTACTACAGAAATTTACCACCAAACTGGGTCTTACAATACCTAGTTTTTCAAACCATTCTACATGGTAATCGTGGGCGAAAGAAAACTCGGAATCCTTGCAGGGAGTGGTATGTAGCTTCTAGATAATATGCCTCCCCTCGTCTCTTCACTTCGCATCCCAAGTTTTCTGTAGTTCTGTTCAGGGAGTGATCTGTTGCATTGCATTTGGTGTCATGAATAAGATTATGCCTGACTATTGACCTCAAAAGCAAATAAGCTCATTTCAAATGCTATGGAAAATTCAATATACCCATGTAGAGTGCTATTAATTAAAATATGAAGGCATTATATCATTTCTATGTTGCCTCTAAATGTACTAATTTCATTTCATAGCTCTCTTTGTATTTTGTGTTTTCCTTAATAGATATGTTTAGATCAGATCTATATGATGCCGAAAGCAAGTGACTGCAGAACATGGATTCAGAGGTCTAATTGCTTACATTTCTTTGGCAACTTCTATTGGTTTGAGAATCCTGTGCAACTTAATTCTCTAGTAACAGCATCCATTTTTATCAAATGAATTTTCGATTGTATTCTTCTCATTCCTTTTGTAGTGGAAAGATAATTGCATCTTGTGATTTTAGTTTGAAATGAAATAATTACTGAATGGGTGAAGCTGCTTTTAGTTGTGAATGTTTTTTGTTTTTTCTTTTGACATGATCAGCCCCACCTCTCATACCTTGCTCAAGTTGGGTCTTTCAGAGGGGCAAGGTTCTCTCATCAACACCAGTTTATTCTATCTTACAACTTCATTCCATCAAGTTTCAAGTTTAAACAAAACAAATAAATAAATAAATTATAATAATGAAAGAAGTCCTTTTTTAGTTGGTTACCAAAAATTACACCTCCAACGGCTACTGTTCTTTTCATGGGCCTGGCCATGACTCACAAAAACAGTCTAAAGTTAAGCTAGTTCTAACTTGTAAGCACAAACCAGTGTTGCTTTCTGTTAACCAACTCCTAAGGTAAAGGCACTGAGAGCCCTTAAGAAAACTCCACCTCAGAGTGTATTTCCTTTCACATGAGAAGGCATAGCTTTGTGTCTTTATATCATCTTATCTTAATAAAAAAATTCTTAAGATCGAGTGAGTACCCCATATCTAATTAATGAGGAATGTAGTACATGACTCTTCTGACCCTTGGAGACGATGAAGGACCTACATAGTTTATAAAATCATAAATCAATTTTAGATCATTTCTCTTTACTTCGACAAGCAAAAGGGATGGATTGGGGATTTTCGAAAAACATTTCTCTATTAGTAAAGCGACAAACTACACAAACCCTTCCTTAACTGATTTAGGAGCTTAACCAAGTAGAGCCTAGTGTTGCAGAAGCTCCAAAACTTCTTGGGCACTGAAGGTGCAAGATAGCATCTACGGGTAGAGATTTTTTATTTTTTTTTGAAAACTTATGCTTACCTCGAAGCTTTTTAATACTATCAAAAGATACTAATATACTTTCACGTGCTCAAATTCAAGACTTTTTTTTCGACATTTTTAAGTACCTTGTGAAAATAGGTCATAAATAATTCTAAGCTTCTAGCATTCTACCGCATGGAAAAGGAAAATGCAGTGGTATTTGTAAATTTACAATTTCATCGATCTAACAAGCTATCGTCGCTCTTAAAGTACCGTGTGAAAATAAGTCATGAATAATTCTAGGCTTCTAGGAACTTTCAAGTTAAAATGGAATGGTATTTGTATATTGACAATTTCATCCTGGGTGCCGATCAAAAACCCTTTATTTTTATGGGGTTAAAATGAAAATCTTCAAAAGGACAGGAGCAATTGACAAAATAAAAAAGAACAAACACAGGATAGATTCCTAGTCCCTACCATCCGAGCATATTCCACGGGATACTCGACGTTGTTTGAAAAAGTTCTAATATCCTAATCAGAATTCCAATAAACCATACCCAACTTCCATGGGTAAATAATCCCCTGCACTCTCCTCCACCCAATATCAGTTATAATGCATAAACCCCAGGTATCCCCATGCCCCCACATCATAGAAGGACACGATGCAGAAGATCAAATCAACATCTCTACCGTCCAAAAGGTAGAAAAAGGTGGAGCCCACAGATCACTTCAATTGTTCCTTTATATGATGCAAAAAAGCGCAATGATTTGATCTCTAAAGTAATCCCATTACCAGGTCTGCTTTATGCCATATCATTGTTTAATAATTTAATGACATGATTAGGGTATTAAGGGGAAAGCACATCAACGTCAATAACAGATCCAACGGTGCATAATCCACAATGTAGAATATAATAATAGGTTGGTTAAACCACTAATCAAGCTTTCTAATTACATTTTTGTATACATCAGTCAATAATAAATACATACTTATTTATCGTTACATCACCATCTATAAGACAATATAAAAAAACAATTCTATATAACAAAAAATTCAAAAAACTCGACGGAGAATCAACCGGCCGGCATCGTTAACTCAATGATCGGTCCGGTTCGAGAAATCTGAAGCGAGCCGTGAGGCGATCGCCGAGTGGTACATAACGTCGTGAAACGACTCCGACTCCTTCGTCATCATCCGAAGCAACTTCGCCTTCTCCTCCGTGAGGCAACCCCGTGAAAACCGAGCTCTCGAAGGTTTCCGGTCAGGATCCGATTGAGATTCCGTCTCCGATTTAGCCGAAATATCGGCCCCGTCGTCGTTGTTGGAGCCAATGTAGTCGGGATCGGAGGACCAGCCGAAGAGAGGTGTCCACCAGTTGGAAGAAGTCGGTTTCCGGTTGCGTGGGTCAGATTTCCGGTGGCCAGAGGCGCTACAGGCGCGGATTCCGACGGGACGGAAGGAGATGAGACTGGTAGCCATTTTGTTCTGCTTTGTGCTAGAGAAAGAGAATTGTGAATTGTGCTTTTTTGGATAGGAAGAGAGAGAATAGAGGTTTTGGGAAAGAGAGAGAAATGTTGCGTTTTTGCCCCATCGCAGGGACTAAACTTTCCATTATAAAGGAGTGTGAGTGACGGGAAGGGGGAAAAGGATAAGATTGCACACGTAGCGAAAGGAGGTGTGGGCCTTCTTCGCGCTTTTTTCGTCACTTTATTACCGTCCATTCCGGTCATTTTATTTTTTTGTACCTTTTTTCAAAGGTTTGGCTAGGAATACAGGCAGCTTGGGATATAGACAAACGTCAAATAAGAACGCACCACGGTTTGGCGAAAATGCCCCGAACTTTGCAAAAAGAAAATGCCCCCACACTGCTCTTAGTTTAAGCCCAAGGCTAAGGTCCTACCCATTCATTTAGGCCCACCGTCTAAGAGTTTGTCAATGCTCGGGCCCAAAGGCTTAAGACTTATACAATTAGTTTCTTTTAAATTGGATTATGTTACGAATAACATGTTATCAATGCAAACTTTGGGCTTAGTTCACGTAGATGAAAGAGATATTGTTGGAAGTTGAATAAACGGTAGGGTTAATATGGTCAGAAAGAAATATACGAAAAGATATTTACGCCAATGATCGAAGTGAGGGGGAAGTTCCTGTTGGCGCACATGAGAAGCACGTTTTATTTGTAACTTGGAAGAGGGTGGGAACCTGTAGTGGAGAGAATCACGAAACGACAATGTTTCATTATTAATCCTGTTTCCGAGTAGGTTGGCTCCCTCTGTTTTTATGCAGCAAGTTTCTATGTAGACCAACTGGCTAAGTTTGAACACGCTCTTGTTTGTTTGGATGGACGGGGGAAATAGTTTCCGTATTATGAATAGTCATTTACGCGGTATTCTGAACAATATGGGGGAATAGTTGTCGTATTATGAATAGTCATTGGCCGACGGCGGTATGTATATGAGAAAATTGTATTGTAGAGTACTGCTATTTGAATTTGGATTCTCTACTTATATTTTTTTTTGCTTGTATTTGCTTGAATGTTAAGATCATAGTATATCATACCATATCATTCAAATATACTATTCATCTCTCACTTTTGATGATGTATCATGATCTAAGATATCAAACAAATACAAGTATAAAAAAATACCAACAGAGGATTCAAGTTCTCACTATTCAGCCTGTCCCATTTCCCATTTCACTTGACTATACAATGTGATCATGTGACGGTGCCACATCTACAACCTTACGCATCAATAACAATAAAATAACTTTAGTGTCTTCTTATACATTTCCTCTTCCTTATATATATATATAATACTGATCGGCTGTAGTTCGAATTAAAAGTGGACTGTACGGCTATTTGGCTGTACTCTGGTGGTCGGTTTCAAATCCGACCGTTGGATATGATGCTCACTCCCTGCATGTCATGCCTGTAAAAAATCATGTCGATCCAACGGTTGGAATTTTGTAAAATCAGCCTTAAAAACAAATGAAATTTATATATAGTCTTTGGTAATTTCAGTCTCCTTAAGACTGGTTTTACAAAATTCCGACCGTTGGATCGGTATAATTTTTTGCAAGTGTAGCATGCAGGGGGTGAGTATCATATCCAACAGTCGGAATTTGGAACCGACCACCGGAACATAACCAAATGGCCGTGCAGTCCACTTGCAGTCCGGACTGCAACCGATCAGTATTATATATATATATATATATATATATATATATATATAGAAGTGATCTAATCAGCATTTGCTCACTTTAACTAAAGTCAGCAAATAACACAAGCCATTGGATACCCATTCACTTAATGGAAGATTCATCTCAAGATTCAAATCCAAGGGTTTGTGTTATTTGCTTACTTTAGTTAAAGTCAGCAAATGCTCACTAGATCATTTTTCTATATTAGATATATATATATATATATATATATATATATATATATATTTTTTTTCTCAATTTGATTTCAGCACTAACCGTGAACTCTACATAAGTCCAAAACCACGCGAACGGTAAAATAATAAAGTCGGCTGCGTTAAATAGTATCCTCTCGAAGGTCGGTGGAGGGGAACGACAACTATTATTTAAATAAATAAAATATATTCAGGGAGGAGTGTAGGCAGGGTGTCGGGGGAACAAGTAGAGTTACTCACCTTCATATACGATCACAATCCAAGGGTCCGAAATTTGAGACCAGTACGAAATTGCACCTAGTAGCCAAGTATATAAGATGCCCCCACATGTATGCATCTTCATTTTCAAAATAAATTTTTTGAATTTAAACATATAAAAATATATGGAGTATTTAATATTTATCCATAGGTCTTATTTATAAGTTTTGTTTACCAAGAAATCCTGCCATTTTTTTATTTTACCCAAAAATTATTTTTAATGAGAAACGCATCAGTTTGTTCTTTAATTTTGCAGAAACTGATCATTTTGCAGAAAACTGATGCATAAATTTTTTAAATGTGCTTGGAAAATTGATGTAGTTGGACTTTTGGGTAAAGTGAAAAGATGATGGGACTTTTGGATAAAAAAGAACTCAAAATGTGACTTTTTGATAATTTTCCCAAAATATACAAATTTGTTAGCGTTAAAAGGATTTGAAGTAAGAATAATTTTACATTTTAGAAGAAAAAAATAACTTTGAATTCAAATATATGAAAATGTACTTATAACATTTGTTAATATTAAGAGATAAGGAATATGAATAGTACAATCTGTATTGAAAATAAAAAAAAAAATCACCTAAATAGATTTAAGGTCTATTTGCATTATCTTTTCTTAAAATTACTTTTAGAATTTAAAATTCCACTTGATTTAAAAGATGGAATAGTAATCACTTTTAGAAAACTTAAAAGGTGATAGGATGAATTGCAAAATTTTCACACTAAAAGCGATTGTGGCAAAAGTTAGGAGACCAAAACTTTTACTGCAGTAACTTCTAGTATAAAAATCTTAATACGTGAAAATAACATAATTTTAAAGGGATTAGTAAAGAAATAGTTTACTAAAAGTGATTTTAGAAAAAGCATGACTTAAACCAAAGCTATTAGGCTAATACTCCCTACAAGTAAACGGAGAGCGGAGAAGGTGAAACAGTGAGCATTAGATGAACAGTTCACCGTTTATCAGCTGATTTTAGGCACCAATGACAAAGGGCTTGTTCTACCATTCGCTCAAATGCCAGTTCTCATAGATGCATCTATGAGAACATGACCAAACTGACCCTAAGTTTTGTCATGCGTGAAGCCTGTCTCCAATTTTTAGACAGAAGATGAACCATACGTAGAGAAAGAAGAAACACAAAAAAGAAAAGGTGCCCTTGAGAGCAGCTGATGCTGAAAAAAGGCCTTGTTGATCATCAGAAGTCACAAACCCATAGTTGAATACACTATTATTTGCAGTAAAAGGAATCACCAGTAATGACAATGCGCAGAAACAGTCCAAAAGAAAGCCTCAAATCCCAGTTCTCATTACTTAAAAAGCACTTGGAACCTTTCTCCATAAATACCATTCTTATTTTTTCCAAAAGACTATACTAATCAGAAACGGCTGAAACAGAAATGGCTGCCTCGGCTGCCCTATAAGAGAGGACACAATCACGGAAGTGAGCGCTGATAGAGGGGCAATGCTCCCAATGCTTCACGTTCTGCCCTCTCCCTCTTCACCTGCATTTATGACCATATACATTGAATTAGAGAATTCTCAGCTACAGATTCCATTAATATAAGCTGAAAGTTATCATGTATTCTAATATTTGTTCATAATATAGTTTACTTCTTAAAACATAATAAAAATGACAAAATAAGGGGGGAATCCACAGTAGAAGTATTAATAAAAGTTCAAAGCAAGGATGGCCAAAAGAACAAGGAAAAAAACAAGAAGATGAATGATTCCAAAGAATTTGCCTAGTCACAACAAACTGGCTGTTTGAAGTTGAAATATCACATGCTTGCATGTGAATTGTGAGCTCATCTAGGAAATATGAAAACAGGCAGAAGCCCAAATGCTTCAAACACGAGAGAGAGAGGTTTTACCAACCTAAACCCCCCCTTCAAATTTTTTATAAAAAAAAGACAGAAAATTTCTTATTTTAATTGCAAGGGTTTCTCATTATGTGAAATATATATATATATATATAAAATATTAAACCATATGTAAAAGATTCTTTACACGTGACATGTCTCAAGAATTTCAAAAAAAAAGAAAAAAAAAGATAAAAAGATAAAAGAAAAGAAAAAAGGACAGCTTTGGAGTGTTATCACCGTTCACATGACAATAACTCAAGTCGCAAAACGATATAAAGTAAGCCAACTATGAGGGAGCGAAAGATAGCTCCTCCATGTCATCTGCTTCAACAATCAACTTTTAGAAGAGGCTAAGATCCTGTTTGGGATAATTTTTGCTTTTGTTGTTGGGCAGTAGCAGAAGAAAATTAAAAGCAACTAATAGCAGAGAAAATCAGTTTGTATTTGGGAACACTATTTCTGAAGTGAATCTTTAAAGTTGTAAACTGATTCCCGTCAAATTTTGGGCAAAAGTTGAAGTTGATGTGACTGTGTGAGGCAAGCATGGGCAAAGAATGCTTTTTGGCCCCATAATCACTTTGAACCTTTTTATCTAACACATCCTGAAAGTGATTAAGGACTGCCCAAAGGTAAATCCCAAACGGGACCTAACTAAAAAGAGTAACCAATAACACAAGATGAAAGCTTTAAAAGCCAAAGAGGAAAGCATAATTGATAAAAACAGAATGCAAATATAACTTATTTTTCAAGAAGTACTTACAAGGGCCAGCATATCCTGAAGGTAGCTCCTAAATGGTGTTTGCATCGCCTGTACAAACATAACAGATGGAATAAGTTCTGATTATTGATTATGTTTGTCAATGCATAACAAAAAATGGTTCTAATCATGATTAAATCATTGCAATTGACCATTACAACAGTAATTAAAAATGAAAATATTCCAAAACATTGAATCCATACAATTGTATAAAGGGAATTCACTCACTCCAAATTATCCAAAAAAAGAATTCACTCATTCCATATGCTCAAAATTCTATTTTGAAAATGCCCCTAAATATTTTCATATCATTTACTCATTTAGTGGCTATTAGGATAAAATAATCAATTTATAATTATAAAAACAGTTACACCATTATTTTTAAGAATTTGAGGCATTTTGTGATGATTTAATTATATTACACTTAAATATTAAATCTAATATTAGAATGCGCAATAATAGAATAATAAAAACACAACATTCATAAACCACCACAATATTCTATAAGTAGTTGTCAAAAATACCTGGAGAGTCTACGTGACAGCCTTTCCAATTGCCTAGTCACTTAATTAAATAAAATATATAATTCATTTACATAGTGTAACATTTTTGTTAACAAGGATATTGAGATTGTAAAGATTTATTCCTGTCATAACTAATGTAATGTCTAATTCTTATATGAAACAAGGAAACTCAGCAACACAAATACAGAAGTACGAATCATTCCAAGAACCCCATATATGAACTATATAGGATGCCAAAGGGTATACAATGCTGAACTCCATGCTGAAGGTCATATGGGGCAATTGAAGACTTGTTTGGTTGCAGAAGTATACGATCAAAGTTCAACAATTTGATTTTGATAAAAACTTGAGTTCCAATGTCAATCCTAAACAACTTGTTCTTGCAATTGTTCTCATTTGTGATTGGCCACTGCAACAGCTAAATAATCAAAATTAGTCACTTAAATGTCTATAAGCTTTTGCAGGCTCTTCAAAGTCTTAAACATAAACCTTTATCCTGGTTTGACTGCTTCAATTCACTCCTTTTGACAGTTGACACAAGGTTTCAGATGCACCCGGCATGATCCATACGTATTTATTCTTCAAAGAGATGATGGAACAATTATTATGTTGCTTTACATGGAAAACATTGTTCTGACAGGAAAATGAGTCTCTTTTCCACTGACTTCATTCAATAAGTTGGGCATGAATTGCAATGAAAGAGATGGCAGTCTGATGTGGATCATAATGCATAAGGATAGGATTAGTTCTTATTTATCT
>JAESVK010000801.1:1886804-1898265 GCA_017140935.1 Hamamelis virginiana | reverse complement strand
TCTCTCTCTATCCCTCTATTTCTTTTCTTGGTAATCAAGTCCCATCACAGTCCTTATCAATTTCTCAAACTAAAGCTAATTCATACTTCACAAGGCATCACCAATCTCAAGGTAAGTTTGATACCACATGGATATCAAACTAGAGCAGTGAATATTTACAAGCCTGTATCAACATTTGTCAAATAAAAAATCCATGAAAATGGTAAAAAAATCCAGTTTTTCAACCCTTCTAAATGTCATCTGCAACCCTGTTTGACTAAACTGGATTTGCATCTCTCAAAACCATGAAGACATTTATTTCTATACACAATGTGTATGGTTAAAAATTTGCACCAAATTAACCTATCAAAAGAATTAAGGAAGATACCCGAAGAATAGAAGTAGACATCTAAAAATAAGCCAGCAGTGTTTCAAAGCACAGGGCAACATTTAAAACACTGCCCCCCTCTTGTTATGATGCCGGTAAACATAACTTCATCAATATGGACTACCCTTTTTATGTTCTCTGAGTTCCTCTCTCCAAATATTCAAATTCCTTGGTTAAGAGCTTGGACTAATGGAGTTACTCAATTAAATTCTTTTCAATCTCCATATTCCTTATAAGTTTAAAATCAACCATCAAGTAATTAAAATCCTACAATATGACAACAATCCACTGTAAAACAAGCTAAATATTATATAATATATTCTTTGAGCCATTAAAGAAATCAATTGATAGCAATCGATTCCTATATATGCACAATGTTACAAAAACAAAAAAATTATATCCATCACAAACATCACAAAAGATCATCATCCATCAAGTTGATAGGGGAACAGAGAGTTTTCCTTGAGTTAGAGCTTAGTTAGAAGTGAATCAAGTGATCAATACAAATTTATGTACTCCAGCTTTTAAATTGGTTGGGATCTTACTGTTGGTTTACTCTTACCCTCCATTTGGTAGTTGAAGGAAAAATGGGGAGATAATTTGGTAGTATTTCATTTACTGCTCTTAAGTCTCTAAAAGCAATGAACACAGCTTGACTCAGCCAAAAAAATTTAAAAATTCAAATTAATCATTTCCATCCGTTTGGTTCTTAGAAAGAATGAAGGAAATGGAAGGAAAATGTATAAAATTCACAAAAATGCTTAAAAATGCAAGCTACTTAAAGCATTTTCCTTTCCTTTTCCATGTTCTTTCTAAGAACCAAAGGACCCTTCATATCCTCGTGAACCCAAGCAACAGAAAATATGCAGTTTCATCTTATTCTTTCCTTTCCCCTCAGTTTCTCAGCAACCAAACATAGCTTTATGCTTAAGAGCATCTCCAATCCTGACTCAAACTCAAACTCAAATTCAAATTTGAGTAAAAAAGCCCAAAAAACATTCTCCAATCCTGACTCAAACTCAAAACTCAATTTGAGTTTTACTCAAACTTAAACTCAAACTGAGTTCTAACTCAAATTTTTGAGTCAAAGAAATATGACTGGCCTTCTTCCCTGCAGTCTTCATCCCAGTCCCTGCTTCCCGGCGAACTAGTCCTTCCCGGTGAAGCCCCCTCTCTCCCCCCCTCTCTCTCTCTCTCTCTCCTGCAAAAGCTACAAAGAAGACTGAAGACCAGCGAACCAATCCTTCCTGTTGGGCAGACAACTCTCTCTCTCTCTCTCTCCCCCTCCCTCCCTCCCTGCAGATCTGCGAAGAGGCTCTTTCTAGGGCTAGGGCTTTCGTATGCTTTTGTGCAATGGTGTAGCTAATTTTGGGGGGAAAACGTAATAAAATAAAATTGCGGGGAGTAAAATATAATTAATAAAAAGATTTGAGTAAAAATTTGAGTAAGTGATTGGAGAGCTCCAATTTAAAAGGAGCTTTTTACTCAAATCCTGACTCAATTTAAGTTTGAGTTTGAGTTTATGACTGGAGATGGTCTAATAAAACACTAAAAACTTAGCTCCCTAAACTAGAAAAAACAAAAATGGACCGAATCATGACATATAGGTACTGTTTGGTTAGCATTTAGAAAGGACTTTTCTTGCTTTTAAGAGCTAAAATGGATGCAATTTCTTATTTTAGAAGCAAGATAAATAGTTTAAAATGCAAACAAACAATGCCTTTGGCATTTCAACCAAATCAAGATGTGTTTATCAGCATCTATGTATATTTATTTGTGTGTGTGTGTATCATCAAAAGGAGCAAGAGTGCGTAGAATCGTGTCATTAGAATAATCAAAACGACAGAATAGGGGAGGGAGAGAGAGAGAGTCCCAAAAAAACCTGGAGATCTTCAGGGAGGTACATGTGTTTCATAGAGAGATCCATGGCGCGTAAGAGACGCTGGTTCCTGGCGTCGACTATTTCACGAGGAAGACGAGCCATTGCTTCCTTTATGTCCAGATCGTACATCGGATCATACAGATCATCGTACCTAAGCCCTAACATATATACATAGATGTACACATACGCAATAGCAGAATCAGATCCATCTAGCTACATCAGAAACCATACCAGACACATCTAGAGAGAGAGAGAGAGAGAGAAACCCTAACCATATTTGCGAAGGCGTTTGGAAATGGTTTTCATGTGTTGAGCGGCGAACCAGTTCTTCGATGGATTCAAGAAGGACTGCAACCATGATGATGAAGCCATGAATTCTCAAACTTTCTCTGCAAATTCTCTCACTTCCCTTTCTCTCTCTAGAACAATGGCCAGGCCGATAAGTTAGACTTGAGAGTCGTCCGTGCAAAATCAACGTCGATCAGGGCCGTCGGATTTCGGGATATGTCGTCCACGTGACTGGTTGTGGTTGATCATTCTAATAGGTTAAGACTAATGCGGGCTCGATGCTTTAGGGCTTAGGTTTGGAGAATGAACATTTCGATATAAGTGGGCTTATGGTGAACATGGGCTTGGGCGTTACAGAGCTTAAACTTCAGTTGAGAAAAAGCCCATATTACAAGCCCTAGAAAAGCAAAAAAAGGTTTGGCTTAGGGCTGCAAATGAATCAAACCATCCGTGAGCAACTCACGAACAAGCTCCATAAAGGCTCATGTAGGTTCAATCATTATTAAACAAACCAAGCTCAAACTTGGAGTGTAGGTTCGTTTAATAAACGGGCCAAATTTAAGGAGACTTAGGCTCGACTGGTTTGTAACTTTATTTTCGTGAACATGTTTGTTAGTAGGCTCATGAACAGTCTTGTATTTAGGCTTACAAATAAACTCATGATTTAGGCTTGAAAAGGCTCAATACATACATACTTTTTTTTTACCCTCCTTTTGGTTTTTGCTACATGCTAAATATATAGAAGTCATTTTTTAGGCTTTCATGTTTTAATTTTCTAAACCAGGTCATTCATTAACATCTTGCTAACAAACTTGATAATAAAACTAAGCTTGAGCAACTCGAAACTAGATTAGACTAGGCTCGAGCTTGGCTCAAACTTAAACAATTAAACTTTTAACCAAACCAAACTTGAACAACCCAAAGTTCAATTCAGGGCTCAGCTCATTTGTGGCCTTAGTTCGGCTTGAAAAATGACGTCGGCTGTGGGCCTTTGTTGCAGCCTCTATATAAGTCTTAAAATTGACGATATGATCTAGGTTTGGGTTTGGAGCTTGAAAAGAAGGTTCAGTTGGGTGAATTAGGGTTATTCTAGCTGTGATTGAGGCTATAAACGAGTCAAGTTTACTCGAGCAATAGATTACTTAATCTTGATTGATAAATTAACAAGTTCAAATTTAATTTTTTTTATCTTACAAGCAAGTTCTATCCAACCAATCTGAAGCCAAAATTCGAGTAATTTAAACTTGGAAGTATTAATGAGTTGATTGAACTCAATAGTACTCTACAACTCCAGTAATGAATAATGATTAGAGGAAATGGGCCAATAGGCTCTAGGGTCTTAGGCTTAGGCTAGGGTAACAAAATGGGCTTATCATATGACCTGGATTGGCTTATGGATTCTGGACTTGGCTTTTTTCTACTTGGAGTTTTTGACGTCTTGTCAGCAACATGCTCGAGAGAAAAATTAAAAACGAGAAGAAAGAGCGGGAACAATCTATAGCCCACGTCTGCAACAATCATGGTGTCAAATTCATGAAAAATCCACGAATCCGTCTACTCACGTGGTGGGCCCATCGATCTTTTTTGGAACTTTATGAGACCTGTGAAATGTGTTGGGCCCATTGATGTCCGATGATGGCCCAACAAGAATACTTCTGTCTGAATGATTTAAGTTCGGAGTTTCAACTTTCAAGGGATCTCCTAAGATTTTTGTTTGTACGTTGCCACCTTGGTCCGGGCCCATCATTTCAACTTTACATTTGCAAGAGCTTTTGTATCTTTAGTTGGCCATTATTGGGAATTGCCTTCCTGCCTAACCCTAACCCATGTGTTAGTCGTGCGCATATACTCACTCGGTAGTTGGATAGAAAACCCGACAATATACCGAACAAATTGGTGTAAGTTGATCCCACTAGATTAAAAGAGTTTCCATGGTTGGGGGAGTACTCAATCGGTAGTTGGATAGAAAACCTGACAATGTACCCAACAAATTGGTGCAAGTTGATCCCACTAGATTAAAAGAGTTTCCATAGTTGTGGGGGGACTCACTCGGTAGTTGGATAGAAAACCCGACAATGTACCCATCAAATTGGTGCAAGTTGATCCCACTAGATTAAAATTTCCGGGGGAGTAATGTATAAGATAAATCAAGGTACTCAAGCTTGGAACGAGATCAGCTAGATAAAGGCTCTTGTGAGTTGTGACCATGTTCATACTTGGTAGTTGAATTAAAAGTCGGACAATATAAGATAAATCAAGATACTCGAGCTTGGAAAGAGATCAGCGAGATAAAAGGATCTTGTGAGTTGTGACCATGTTCATACTTGGTAGTTGAATTAAAAGCTCGACAATATACCCAGCCAATTGCTTTAAGTTGGGCCCACTAGCTTTAAAACCCTTTCATGCTCTAGGGATATGGTTAATATACCAACCTAACAAGGCATTATTTGGATTAGTTTTGAAGAACTCTCTTTTCACATATAAATTACATCCTAATCTTCTTTCCACGTACCATTTCATACCGGAAAGAATTAAGGCAGAAGTTAGGGAAGATAGCTTTGGCCTATCATTCTGTCACCCCTTTAGTATTCTAAAATTGATTATCATCCCATATCTTTAGATCAAGAGATATTGCAGAGTTAATCAAAACGAGGTTTTAGTATGTTAATGGTTAATTTAGGACTATAAGTCTATAAGACAAGTGAAATTGCTTGAGGTTTGATCCAGACCAAGTGGACAAAAGGCTTGTTTAAACATATCATCTTCTCACATGGGGTGTATAGAAGTTACATAGTGATACGTCAAGGTCAAGGTCAAATGGTCAATGCCACACAATCCATTAATTATTTTCTTTTTAACAATATGCTAAAATGGAAATACTGGAAGAGTTAAAAACTTCCCCGCCCAGTCAACTTTTGTGAACTTTCCTTAGAGTTGGTTCCTTTCTAATCACAGACCACGCGCAAACGGATATTGACCAAAAGATTCATTTACAATGAAAGATGCTTTTCGTGATTGAACAGAGATTCTTCTTTCTTCGAATGTCAAGTTATCATTATCACTAACATTACGACAAAATTAACTCGTTAATCGTATTTTTCTTCAACGAGTAAACTTTCAGTGACTCAAACAAAATCCAGTTTATATATATATATATATATATATATATATATGTGGGATGATTCAGGAGAGCGACTCGCTCTAAAAACGTTTCCATCAATCCTTAAATGCGCATCATCAAACGGTCATTATTTATTGTACGGAAAATATCCTCGACAGTCCTCTGTGCACTGTCAGCGAGGCGCGTCGGTATGGGTAATGACCCAACCGTTAGTGGCTGACAATTCTAACTAATAAAGAATTAACTGCAAATGTGATAGCCAGTAGCTGGCCTTATATTTTAAAAAATCAAATTTTAAAACCATTTTTTTCCCAACACGTGTCATTTGTTAGAATACTCATATTCATGACAAATATAATAATCCATCACCAACCGCTGAAGTATCTATCAGTGGCCGCCACTTTGAAACCAACCGCAAATGTGATAACTAGTGGCTAGCCCCATTTTTTTAAAAATCAATTTTTAACCCTAAACCCTTTCGGGTTTATTATATTTGTCACGAATATGGGTATTCTAACAAATGACCTGTGGTGGGAAAAAAATTGGTTTTAAAAATTGTTTTTTTAAAATATGGGTCTAGGCAGTACTGCTTATCACATTTGCGATTGGTTCCTTATTAGTGTGAAGTGTCAGCCACTAATAAGAAGCTGCAGTTGGATCATTACCCATACCAACTTGCCTCGCTGACAATGCATAGAGAACTGTCGGGGGTGCTTTCCGTATGATAAACAATGACTGTTTGATTATGTGCGTTTGGGATTGATTGAGGCGCTTTTTGAGCGAGTCGTTCACCTGAACCAGCCTATATATATATATATATATATATTATTTTGGCACATTTTGCTCATCAAGTAGTCCACGCTGCCTCTCCATTCTATTCTTGTTACTTAGAAAATTCATGCACTTCTCGAAGGAGTCTGAATTTGCTCTTAATGAACAAAAATATTAAGATCTCTTAATGTATAATTTAAAGGATGGAACTTGTTTATAAGACAATCCAACGATTAAAATTAAAATACAGTGATTATGGTTGTGATATTATAAATATAGATGTACATGATTTTGTCTCCGTATTTTGATTTTAGTCTTTGAAATGCCATAAAAGCTGATTTCAACTGTTGGAATTTACATTAAAAGTTCCTAATATTTTTGTCCATTAGAAAAACAAAAAAAAAAAAAAAAACAAACAAAATTCCAGACTCCATTCTTATCGAATCTTTGTGGTCACACACAGTGGTCCAGACAAGAATTCGTGGCTACAGTCCACATGCGAAAACTGAGCCACACTGGGCCCCTCTTCAACGACAGACAAATAAATTGATTTTAAAATTTGATTTTTAAAAATATGGGGTCAGCCACTAGTTATCACATTTGTTGTTGATTCCTTATTAGTGTGAAGTGCTAGCCACTAATAAGAAGTTGCAATTGGATCATTACTCATACCGACGCGCCTCGCTGACAGTGCACAGAGAGTTGTCGGGAGTGCTTTTTGTATGATGAATAATAGCCGTTTGATGATGCGCGTTTGGAGATTGATGGAAACGTTTTTTGAGCGAATCGCTCTCTTGAACCAGCATATATATATATATATATATTATTTTGGCACATTTTGCTCATCAAGTAGTCTACACTGCCTCTTCCTTCTATTATCGTTACTTAGAAAATTCACGCACTTCTCGAAGGAGTCTGAATTTGCTCTTAATGAACAAAAATATTAAGATCTTTTAATGTGTAATTTAACGGATGAAACTTGTTTATAAGACAATCCAACGATTAAAATTAAAATACAGTGATTATGGTTGTGATATCATAAATATAGACGTACATGATTTTGTTTCCATATTTTGATTTTAGTCTTTGAAATGCCATAAAAGCTTATTTCAGCTGTTGGAATTTACATTAAAAGTTCCTAATATTTTTGTTCATTAGAAAAAAAAAAAAAAAAAAAAATTCCAGACTCCATTCTTATCGAATCCTTGTGGTCACACACAGTGGTCCAGTCAAGAATTCGTGGCTACAGACCACATGCGAAAACTGAGCCACACTGGGCCCCTCTTCAACGACTGACAAATAAATTGATTTTAAAAATTGATTTTTAAAATATGGGTCAGCCACTAGTTATCACATTTGCTGTTGATTCCTTATTAGTGTGAAGTGCTAGCCACTAATAAGAAGCTGCAATTGTATCATTACTCATACCGACGCGCCTCGCTGACAGTGCACACAGAGTTGTCGAGAGTGCTTTCTGTACGTTAAATAATAGCCGTTTGATGATGCACGTTTGGAGATTGATGGAAGCACTTTTTGAGCGAGTCGCTCTCTTGAACCAGCCTATATATATATATATATTATTTTGGCACATTTTGCTTATCAAGTAGTCTACACTACCTCTTCCTTCTATTATCGTTACTTAGAAAATTCACGCACTTCTCGAAGGAGTCTGAATTTGCTCTTAATGAACAAAAATATTAAGATCTTTTAATGTGTAATTTAACGGGTGAAACTTGTTTATAAGACAATCCAACGATTAAAATTAAAATACAGTGATTATGGTTGTGATATCATAAATATAGATGTACATGATTTTGTCTCCGTATTTTGATTTTAGTCTTTGAAATGTCATAAAAGCTTATTTCGGCTATTGAAACTTATATTAAAAGTTCCTAACATTTTTGTTCATTAGGAAAAAAAAAAAAAAAAAAAAAAATCCAGACTCCATTCTTATCGAATCCTTGTGGTCACACACAGTGGTCCAGTCAAGAATTCCTTTTTTTTATTAAATTTTTTTTAAAAAGAAAGTTGCTAATTGTTTATTCATTTAATTGTCACCAATGATGTATGTATGCCTTCTTCTTTGGAGAATTTCCTTGCACACCCATTTTTCACAACTTGGGGACTATTTTATTAGGAGGTGTTTGCAAAGTAAGAAAAATCAATAATTGATATTTCTCATTTCACTACTATTTGACAAGTCTTACCGAATAATCTCTCATAATCAACATAACTATTAGTCTTGTGAGCCTTGTACACTTGAAAGTTAGATGTAGCCTAGCTTCCAAATTATGCCATAACTAATAATGTTACGTGTTCGTAAAACATGTGTCCCTAATCAATTTAAGTTTTTTAGCTTCTTTTTTTTTCTTGGGGGTTGACTTAAAAAAATAAAAATAAATTATTGATCCCATCATTAAGGAGACGAATTTTTAGGAAAGTTTAGTATTTTCCATTTTGTTAACATGATTAAACCTATTTACCTATTTTAAAAAAGTAAATAATAAGTTAAAAATCACTCACCATTCGCATAGACTATCATATATATATATATATATATATATATATCTGTGCTATGTGTGGGACTTATCAATAATATTTAATCTAATAAATTATAATTGTATAAATATTTTGATCCAATGATTTTGACCATTTGACATGGCTTAATTAAATTTATAGAGATCAAGAGATTGGAGAAAATTAATTTAGATGTATTGTTCAAAAAAATAAAAATTTTAATGTATGACAAAGAAACTAAGAAGTGAAGTGGAATCAATTCCTTAAATAAAAATGAAATATAATATTTAAGAATGATGGGGAGAAGTAGATGAGATTCACAATAAATAAATAAAATAAAAATTAATTAATGAAAGATAAAGGAAACTTAAATGGGACCCATCCCAATAAAAAATCTTGAAATTTTAAATTTCAATTAATTAGTTGGAGCAATGATAGAATGACATGTCATTTGACGGTAGGACCAAAACTAATAAAAATGAAAGAAGTGAGATAATTAATGAGAGAAGAAATGGAGAAGGGAAGTAATATGAAGCATGCCACGTTAGCGCTCTGCTCTTTATATAATAGATAAATACATATGTAAACATGAATTATAAACAAATTAAACAAGTACGTTTTAGATCATAATCATGTCGGTGCAACACGATTATTAAATGAATTCTGCCATATCAAATTGATTAGGTAAATTAATTTAAAAATAATATATTCACTGTACGAGTTAGGCCACAAAATGTAAAACTTTTTACCAAAAATAAGAAAAAGAAAATGTAAAACAACCCTAGTATCAAGATGTTTCCATTGAAAAAGGTTGGATTTTGGGTCATGCTGTAAAAGAGGGCTGCATTTTAAAGTAATGGAGACAAAACATGGCCACCCACCACATTAACTCTGTCTTTCTTTCCAAATACGTAAAGCCATTCCTTTGGTGAATCATCAGTAACTTTGGGAAACCTAATTCACATTACCCCCTACTAGCTTTACTTTATTGTCCCTTGGTAAAAAAATATTACTAAGGGACATTCTTATTGGTTTATTGATGTGCAGTCGGCAGGGCCGGCCCTGAGAATCTGGGATCCTGAGCAAGGGTATAAAATGGAGCTATAATTGTCAATATTTTTTAACACCACCATGAAATTTTTTTTCAAATATTTTGAGCTTTGAAGTAATTTATTTCTATTAATTTTTTGGAAACCAGACATAGCCATAAAAGTAAAACAAAAAGAAAAAAAAATCATACTGTAGGGATTATATGTTAATGTGGCCCTATTTGTTTGCAATAAATCGGGAGCCTAAAGCCATTGTTTTAATGGCTTTAGCTCAGGGTTGACCCTGGCAGTCGGCACTTCTTTTATTCTAAAAAAAAAAAAAATTTAGGTAAATCCTTATATATATATATATATATTGGATAGAAGACTCTTCCATGGTTCTAAGTACAAAATTTCACTAAAAGATGCTATTTGATATTAGTTTTATGCACTTATCAAAGTTTGACATTCATTTTCATTAAGATACTATTTAATTATTTTTTTTGTCAATTTTGACGAATAATAATTTCTCGCTAAAAAATGAGAAAATAGATGGCCAGATAGTTGAAAGCCTTATCACAGCAATTAGAGCATCTTCAATGAAAAGCTTTCATTTAGATCTTCCATTTTCATATTTGGGAGCATTATAGTACCAAAATGGGAACTCCTCCTATATTTGGCACTATTGTACTCCAATGGGTAGCTCCCATATTTGGCACCATTATGTTTCAATGGACTTTGAATTGGAGATATCTGATGTGGACTATTCGGAATGAAATGGCTAATGAAAAAAAAAACTATAGTTTTCATTTATGACACTTTTGATCCTTTTGTCCGTTTGATTCTTAGAGAAAAATAGTATTATGCTCATCCCTTTTTTTTTCATGCAGTATTTACCCTGGATTGCTAATGTGTCTACAAATATATTTAAACATTTTATGATTTTTTTTCTCCATATATTTTAATTTTATGAATTATTTTTTCCATATAGTATATAATTCACAATAAAAAATATATATAATAACAAAATATGAAACTTCATTAATACGACTAAAAATATTAGCAGATCAATTTCTAAATATAGAAGACATTGATGCCATTATTAAATTTGGGAACTGTGAGCTATTGAAATACCATTTTTTAAGAATTATAGTTGCAAATAAAAACAGTTAATGATGGTGTTAGCAAGCACTCTTTATTGTTTTATTAAGTTTAGCTTCAATTGTCTGCTGTCGGCAAGGGATATAATTATGTTTAAGGACTAAAAAATTATAAAAAAATTATAGGCCCCGGATGAAGTGTCAAGCCGGCCACCATTTGTTTTATGGATAGTTTTATTATACTATCCTGTTTATGATCATGACTACTGTGATTATTATTGCTTTGTTTCTCTACTTTGATAGTGCCGTGATTCATTCTTTCACATTCAGTGGTACATATAACTGCAACAAGCTATGATGATCTTAAAGTGTAGTTCATAATAAATT
>JAESVK010000801.1:1874684-1886794 GCA_017140935.1 Hamamelis virginiana | reverse complement strand
ATTTAACTATTGATTGGTTCAGATTTTGAAAGTACTTTTTTTATTTCAAAGAACTAAAATTTAATACTACTTTTCACTTTCAAAAGCAAAAAAGCAATTCGCAGTTGCAAACCAAATGATCGATGTCCATAGGTTATAGCTTGTTGGGACATTGATCACTTCTAGAACTACCTTTGATTTTATTACAAAAATATGCAAATTAGTATTTGAAAGCCTTAGAGCATTTCTAATAGTCTCTTTAATTATCTAGACCAAAATTATACTTTGATAACTTATGTGACAATTTAATCCACTGCTTTCATAGTACATTTCATAAATCGAACCCTTCGAAATTGATTTTTTTTTAAAAAATATTTTTATTAATTTGAATAAATTTTCACTATTCTTAAAATTTTTACACCAAAAAACATTTCTGTGGCAATTTGGGAAAACCCTTATAAAAATATCCATTTTGTTTTCTGAAATTAGAAAAACACTCTGGAGAGTGAAAAATTTATGGGTTCTACAAATTTGGTAAAAATCCCTTCGCAGGGATCCCATGCATATTTGGTCTCTATCACAGCACATCACATCATAAATGACACCCAATCATTTACCCAAAAAAGAAAAAAGAAAAAGAATTATTCAATAGCCAATTAGGCACACTTGTGGTATGGGCCATGCATCTGAATTCTGAAGGGAAGTAACTATAATGTACGTACTGTAGACGTGTAGTCTGCAGTGGACGGAGACTTGACCGTCCCAACCCTCGTCCTATGGATATGATTTGGTGTACCCACATTTATTTCTCACGTATTTTAATTAATAAAATACCATTTTTTCGCGTTGAAAATAGATTGGATAAGATTATTAAGTTATATTTCTTTGGATGGATGGGAAAAAATATTTCAAATTATTGCTGTTTGAATTGCGTCCAATTTTTTTATAATTAACTCTAGGTGTGTTTTAATTAATTAAACTTCTTTAAATGAATTTTTTTTTTCTTTTTTCTTATTGGGTGTGAGAATTATTGGATGAATTAGATATATTATCTTAAATACACACATGACGTTCATCATGTGATAATACGTGAAAGATCTTTTAAGCCTAAGTAATGTCTATACCTAACTCATCTTTGTTTGATACCATACCACTAAATTTTTTTTATTTTTTTTTTTCGTTTGTTTCATAAAAAAGTTCACTTGCATCCATAAATTGCAAAAAAGAAAATGATGAAAGGGATAGCTTGTCGTTATTTTTTTGTAATGACGAATACCCTACTTAGTTAATGCTGATTGTACTATTATTTTAGACATCACTGCTATCTTTAAGATTGAATGTGGACTATCATAGTTTTTTGCATTCACAGTATGTTATGTTTAATGCACTGATAAATTATATAATAAAATAGAAATAGTCAACATTATTACTAAATAATTTATACTAGGAAAACACAATTACCAAATTAATGTTCATAAAGTATATTGTTTGTTTTAGAAATTTATTTAATCTAGTTATTAAAAAATAAAAATAAAAATAAAAATGTGTGTATTTTTATTTTAAATATGGATTTTTTATAATAATATATATGGAAAACTCATTTAATCCGATCTTATGACATGTTGGATAGTCAAACATTCTTCCATTCCCATTCGCCAAGGGCAAAGGCAACCCAAGTCAACCCCGCGTCCCGCCCGTGGCAACTTAGCAGATCACACTAGTTGACTCTAGGCGCACATTTAATATTTTTTATTTTATTGAGTCAGGGATATTTCAGTCATTTTACTGAAAAGTTGATAATTAGTCGAACACTGAACGAAGACACGGATAGGATTCAAAGGAGACGACTCAGTTGGAGTCACGTGGCTCTCTCTATAAGACTTCAATGATCTAACTGAATGTCACGTGCTCTCTGTAGCACTCAAACAAAGGTTGCTACTTGCTAGTTGCTACAGTTAACGAAAGAGCAATTGTAGGACCCACCAAGATACATGGGTTTGGTTACCTCTTTTGTCTTTATGTGATTTTTTTATTTTTATTTTTAATACAATACAGGATTTTTATTTATGGTATATAAGAGTTCCGATGTAGTAAGTAAATGGGACTTTTGCGAAAGTAAGCATATTCTGATATTGATTTGATCATTTCTGATTAAGTTCATCATTTTTCAAAATTTTATTTACAGTAATTTCATCATTTTTCTTAACTAATAAAATAAAAAGCACTTATCACTTATATTTTGTGCAAATTTTTATAACAATTCATGTGGAACTTATCTGGCATATCAGACATATTTTGCTTAATGACTTGGTATAAATAACAGAATTTTTATTGTTTATTTTCAATTTGGTTTAAATATATACTAAATATTTTTATTATTTGATCTTCCTATGTCATTCGCAATTCATTCTGTTAAAAGAAGCAAAGAACTATTATTAAAAATTTATTCCAAAAATGTGTCCATAATATATAGAAAGAAGTAAATATTTAATAAGAAAATGAAGGGTCTCGATTATGGCCATGTTATAATGGACAAAATTTAGAAATGTTTGTTGAAGTACTATTTATATATTTCAGATAGTAATTGATATGAAAATCGTAATATTGTAAATAAGGTGTTTCGTTGCATGTAAGGAGCTATTTTTCATTTAATTTTATCATTGGATAATATCATAATATGCTGTTGGATGTGTGTTGTTTCAAAGGGTTCCATCTTAATTCAATATAGGTGGTCCATATATGAAAACTTTATCCAGTACACCATTTGCGAAGCTTGAAATGCAGACCATGTCTTTCTTAGACACTTGCCTAAATTCAAACTCATACCAAAGTTGGCAACATATATCTACCATAAACTCCCTTTGTTTTTTTTTCCCTGTATCAGTTAAAAAAAAAATCCTACAAAAACGGTTTTAAACTGTTTTCTTAATCCTTTGAAAACGGTTGCAGAACCGTTCTCAAGACGTGTATTTTTAAAGGGCAATAGTCCTTCGAAAACGGTTTATAACCGTTGTTATTACTCCACATACTAAAACAGTTTTGGACTGTTTTTAAATGTTCTACATATGAAAACGTTTTTAAACCATTTTCAAAAGGGGCACATACGAAAACGGTTTAAAACTGCTTTCAAATATGCCTCGTACCGGGCCGATGAACCGGACTCATAACCGGTCTGGATTGATTATTGGAACGGATAAGGAAGTAAACCACCTTGAATCGGTACGAACCGGTTGGTCTGACCAGTTGAACCGATCAATTAATACTTTTTTTTTTTAAAATGAAAGTTGCATTCCTTGAGATTTGAACTCATAACCTCTTTAAAAGAAAGATGATGAGAGCCTTTACCATTAGGCTATGCTTTACTTGTTGTTATTATAATGCAATATATAAAATATAATCTTATTACATTCATATACTTGTAAAAATCCCAAATACATTTAAAATAATATATATTTTATAATTAAGCGGTCCGACCGTTGACCCGGTGGTTGAACTAGTGATCCGACCACCCGACCTTTTGTCCGGTCCAGTTATGATAACTATGCTCTCAATTTATAGTAAACGATATTTGATGCGTAAGACCATAATTATCATACTCGACTAGCGCGGCAAAGGGTGTGGGTCACCAGTTGAATCATTTGGTTAACAATTGGATATTGAATTTTATAAATGTATTATTTTAAATATATTTATGTTTAATATATATAAGTATAAAAAAACTAAGATACTTTAACTTTAATTTTTTTTAAATAATTTACACAAACCAAAATTTTGATTAGTGGTAAAATGTAATAGCATAATTAAATATTTTAACACATGGTTCAGTGTTCGAACCATGAGAATAACATTCATATTTTATATAAAATAATAATATATAGTTTATGTAAGAAAACAGAAAAACCGTTTTCTTTGGTTTCTTTCTAAAACGGTTTCCAAAACCGTCTTAATAATATATCCATCAAAGACGGTCACAAAATAACTGTTGTTAAATATTACTAAACTAAAACGGTTTTGAAAATCATTTTCTTTGATCTCTTTCTAAAACAGTTTCCAAAATCATTTTCTATTTATTATTTTTTTTTGCATCTTTTTGTACTAGTGTTGACATTGAGGGGGAAACTAAAATAAGCCTTTGAGTTGCAGACAGGGGTTTCTCCTTCCCTTTAATTTCTTACCTTTTCTTACATTGGTTCTAAGAGAAATCCGATGGACAAGCAATTAAGCTAGCATTCGATTGTTTGGCTAAAAAAAAAAAAGGGGGAAAACGACAAGCAATTTGGAATGTGGCATGCTAACATGTTAGTCACGTCACTTCATTTAAAGTAGCAAGAGTGGTCCTGGGTTCATTGCTATGGAATCAATATTGGCATTGCTACTGATATAGTAGCTGAATTAAGCAGCATACGGTATGGTCTGCTTAATTATGGCAAAAAATATGGATTTTTTATTTTATTTTTTTATTTTTTGGATACGAGGATAAATCCTTTCGGTCTGTACTCTTACGATTTCGGAATCGACACCTAATACCGTTTAATCAGAGTAGAATCGAGAGGCAAATTCCAGATATGTGCACAGGCTCCTCAACACGTACACCAGTAAGACATGGACTCGCATAGTGATGGGGATTCAGGCCTACACTCAGATTCAGGAATTGATTATCCATCACTGGAGGTATTTCCTACCAATCTTGCTATGCTGTACACCCAAAGAGCTGGCCTCAAAGTTCGAACCCATGACCTCACATTGATTTCCAAGAATTTTTGGACAAGTGATCTACCCTCGGGGTTAAAATATGGATTTTTTCTTCTAAACCAACTCATTAGTATCTTTTTTTTTTTATGCGTCGCGAACAGTCTATAGAGCCAAATCATCTACAAGCTGCTGTCAGACTGGCTACAACTTTTGACTGAGCTACGGCTAGTTAAATTGTTCTTTTGCTATCTCGGGAAGCTAATAATGTACGTGGCTGATATATTAGCTTCTACAGCTAGTTTATCTACAAATATGTGTTTGGATGAAGATAAGCTTCCTGTTTTGCTAAAAATCCTTTTGTAATAATCTAGATGGTTGTTCTTCAAATATATGTTTAATTTAAACTCTGCCTGCCTATATACTTCAGGCAGGAATGTTAAAGTCTAAGTGTACCTGATGTAGGTTGCTTCAAGTGCACCTGTAAGTTACATCAGGTGATCTCATTTAAAGCTTATTGTAGATCATATTTTGCTAAACTGACCGTTGGATTAAAAATTTCTCTTATGTATGTCATGCCTGCCAAAAATCACAATGATCTGACAGTCGGTTTTTGAAAAAATATATGGGGAAAAATGGAGACATTTCGAAGAACAAAAAAATCATAATTTTTCACGGCGACACTTTTCAAAAACTGACCGTCTGATCACTGTGATTTTTGGCAGGCATGGCATACATAAGAAGAGTATCTAATTCAACGGTCAATTTTTCAAAATATGATCTGCAACTAACTCTAAAGGAAGTCATCTGATGCAACTTGCATTAGGTGCACCTGACTTTAACACTCCTGATACTTCATGTATGTTTAATTTATAGTACTTGTGTGTTTTTTTTTTATAGAAAAAAAAAAAAAAAACAAATTATATGGATTTGAACATAAAATTAAAACTCGGTCATCAAGTAATAAGCACAGCATTTTCCGTATATATACCAGTTAACTATGGGGCCAATGGCATTAATATAAGCTCCCTCTCTTCCAAGAAATGAATAGGCCCTTGGTTGACAACTTTGAAACTACGTCAATTTTAAGATCTTGGGCCGGTGATTTGAAATGACTCAAATCAATCAGATGAGCAAGTTACCAACCGACCTAATTTTATTTATTTATTTGACCAAATTGTATATGGATAAATTGATTAGTGATTTGATTTTCCAACCTAACCATTAGTAGGGAGTGTGAAAGGGTGAGTATGATACCTTTGGTCACAACGTACAATTAATGCATGGCAATTGGCACCCCAAAGACAGATTAACTTCCCCACATGCTATGAGAAATTTTAGTACTTCTTTGGTCCCATATTAGTTCCAATTTAGTTAGACAAAAAATCGTGGGGTGTGGGAAAATTAATTAAATTGATTACAATTTAATGAAAATAACTTTATTGTCTTTTCATTCGCACATTTATTTGCATGCCGGAAAAAATAAGTCGGTGCAAAAAAAATAAAATAATTATATTAATTGTAAATTTATTGTCATTAATTTCTACCTTTCTCTCTATTTCTATTTCATTATTTTGAATCTTTCACAATTTTTTTTTCTACCTTTTCATTTTTTTTTTATAAATAGAAGTAGAGAAATGATCCATTAAGGACTTGACTTTAAACTTAATTTAAGGTGAATTTTTTACTGTGATAGGTATTTTGAAAAATCGACCGTTGGATTAGATAGTATTTTTATGTATGTCATGTCTTCAAAAAATTATAATGATCCAACAGACCGTTTTCAAAATACGGACTGTTAAACAATTATTACAGCATCCAACGGTAAATACTATTAGTGTTTTACGAACTGCATTTTGAAAACCAATTATCGGATCACTGTGATTTTTAACAGATATAGCATACATAAGAAGATTATCTATTTAAATTGCCGATTTTTTAAAATACCATCGGCTGTGTGAGAAATGGTGGGTGGACCTTAAATTAATTTAAAGTCTAGACCTTAATGGATGTCTGTGTAAAAGTATTAATTTTTTATTAAAATAATTCTCTTTCGGCCTAACATTCTCACCATTCCTCTTTCTCATTTATAAAATTTGAACAAATTGCTGGTCACCAATCAACAAAGTGCTTTATTACAATAATTTTGAGTTATATTTTAATATTAGCATAGTCAGCTCACAAGTCACCATAGGTAGTTAAATGAGCCATGATACAAACTATTGAAATCATCATTTTCTTAATTCTTTTAGTAGTTATTAAATCATGAGAAATAAAATAAAAAATAAAAAGAAAAAGGAAAAGGAAAATTCAAGCTCTAATAAAGTAATAAATAATCCTGGCGCTGTGAGCGGACCTCAGGTTCAAAGGCGTTCGGATTTGCTAGTGAGCAACCGCTCGGATGGCGACACGTTAGCGATTTCAGCAATCCAATGGCCCAAATGCAAAATGCACAAGATGGAGGTCGTTTTGATCCAAACGGCAGTCCCCTTAACCCCGTTAACATGACTGAGCAGCTCTTTTTGCCAAAATTTTTGTTTCCCGCCAACTTCTCTCTCCTCCCTCCTAGAAAATCTGACTTACCCTCTCTCTCATCTTGATCCAAATTTATTCTCTCTCTCTCCCCACGAACCAAATTTCTTCTCTCTCTCCTCATCGACCCAAATTTCTTCTCTTTCTTTCATCAAACCATCACTGGTACAGTGCAAGATTTTGATCATAATCAGAATATACACAATAATGCCGCTTCATCTTCACACCATTGCCATTTCTTACTGCGCTTCGACGGAGAACCATGACGCTTCCCTTTTCTTTTGTTGCTTGAAGACATTATACCCAAAATTTTAGGGTTTAAACGGTTCAGAGCAGTGGGTAAGCCAAAAAAATGGAGCGTGAGGTGTTGAGAAGAGTGGGTTAGGGTTGTATTGGATGGGAAAGATGAAAAATGGGTTGTATTGGATGGGAAAGATGAAAAATACAGAGAGAGAGTCACCTTGTGTGAGGCTATGGGAGACAATACGTGAGAAATGTGAACAGTGGATTTGAAAATGCATGATTCGAGTAAATGAGGTATATATAGAAACCCACCAATAGTCAACTATCATTTATCTATAGTCGACTATATTGGGCGGGAAAAATTTACAAACTCTGTTTAGTTATGACAGTTGACTATATGAAAGATATAGTCGACTATGGTATTCCTGCCTCTTCATTTTGTATTTCCAGCGGTACCTTAGTCGACTATATTCCTTCAAAATTCACCTGCAGGTAAAAACTAAACATAATTACATAAAAGCCGTGATTATTTCTTACCAAGTTTTCCACAGCAAACATAGTCAAAATACTCATGATAATATTGATAATATTAATTTATGTAAGTACATGTAATGTAACATAAACTACAACCACCAAAACAACTATAAAAATATATCATTTTACATCGATGTTAATTTTCTTTTTATTTTGGTTTTCCAATACACACAAATGACCTTGCATCTCTGCCACGTGCTTTTGAAGTTCTTTTTTCTCAGCTAGTAGTTCTAATATTACTTGAATTGATCATTTGGTGAATGGCTCATTGTCATGCTACAGGAAGAACCCGCAATGATTGGTCGTCCCATAGTTAATACATCCGTAAAATCTTTGTCCAAAGTTTACATTCGTACATGATGTTCTCAATGGAGCTACTATTCCATAATGACACAATGGTACAAACTCTGCAAGCGAACCTGAACGGCAATGGCGCGACGATTGGCTTGACTGTGAAGAGCTGGATGATGCCATCTTGAATGTCTTACTTGCCTGCAATCTGGTTACGACATTTTAACAAACATTTAGTACTCATCTTCAATCATAATCCAACATGTATTCACTCAAACTAATTTCATTTTCATTTAGTTCAGTTTCACTTCATTTCGATCACACCAAGTTGTAACAAAAAATTTATAGATGAAGGAGAGAGATAGACCCAGAAATTTAGAGATGAAGGAGAGAGAGAAGAAATTTGGGTAAGGAGAGAGATGAAATTTATATGAGTGATTGAACGGAATTTGAAAGAAATTTTAGCTGCCCAATCATATTAATTGGGTTAAGGGGATTGCCGTTTGGATCAAGACCTCCATCTTGTGCATTTTTCACTTGGACCATTGGATTGCTAAAATCGTTGACATATCGCACCTGGTGAGCGATTTACTGCAGACCGACAAATCCGAACGCCGTTCAAAGGATAGGAATAAGATGGAGTGACGTCGCATACCGTCTCTTCATGGTCTGACACAATCTCACTCCCTTGGTTCCGGACCTTCCGGACCCATTGCCACCCATCATAGCTTCGGTTAGGATAAGAGAATACCATTTTTATAGTAAGGTGTTATAATTTTATAATTTAAATGGTTATTCATTCAGTTTACCTGACTTTAAAATATTAATTTTAAATTTTTTCCTCTACTTCGTGTAATCATTAGAAATTCTGTACCGACTCTGTTGAATTTCGGAAAAAATCAGAAAAAAAAGGAAAGAAAGAAATATATCCATCACACACACATATGTATATATATAATCAAGCATTTTATTATAAGGTGCATCTTACGCAACTTCGCGAAAGATGATTTCAATAGGGCCAAATACAAATAATATTTTTAAAAACTTATTGTTGTATTAGATGAACTGCTTATTAATTTTATGTTCGCCAAAAATTACAGTGATCCAATAGTTAGTTTTTGACAAATGTCATTGTGTAAAAATTATGATATTTTTGTTCTTCAAAATATCACATTTTTTTTCTTGTCAGTTTTTTTAAAAATCGATAGTTGGATCACTGTGATTTTTGGTAAATTTGAAATTGATAAACAGTTTATATAATCTAATGGTCAGTTTTTCAAAATACGATCTGCATTTGGCTCTATTCAGATCACCTTATATAACTTTGCATAAGGTACACTTTATAATAGAAGCACTGATAATCATAATCAATGGGCGTGTGTTGTTTCAAGGGGAACTATCTTAATAATTCAACGAAGGTGGTCCATAAAAAATTCATTCAATTGCGAGGCAAGAATCGCGGTCCATACCTATCTTTTAGACTAGGCTGTACCGGCAATTTTTAAATCCAAGCTGAGACTTCTCCATGCAAGAAATTGATGGGTTAATAACTTCTTATCCACTACTCAAAATTAATAGGCCGGTTTCTAGGTTGGGAGCTAGTTTGCAAAATATATTGATTTGTGATTTGGAAAATAACATGGGTTGAGCTCTAGTTTGAATTTTCCAACTTGGATATCGTTGGAGAAATTGAAGTAATATATATTGCTACTTTTAACTTTTTTTGACAATTATGTTATTCATTCGATAAAATTCGCAAGAGTTATAATTTCTACAAACACCTAGCCTTTTATGAAATACAGAAATTTAAAATTCCACCTATACTGATTGGGATTGCCGATTCTTAATTAACTTTATAAAAGTATTAAAATCATATTCAAAATTCCTTCTTTAACAAAAAGAAAAAATTATATTTTTTGGGTATAATTGGCAAAAAGTGATTTTTTAAAAACTAAAAAAACTTGGCTGTCAAACTTTCAATTCAATATCATTTTTTAAAAATTAAGTAACTTAGTCAAAATATGTGATTTGTTTTTTTTTTTTTTTTTGGTATTTAACCAAGAATCCCCTGGTGTATGGGTTGTATACCCAAATCTCCTTATAGAAAATTTGATTTATGAAAGAGATAAATTATATAGCTTATGACAGATTTGCCCTCATTTATACATCCTGGTTTTAAATTTTTTCTAAAATTGGTTTTTCCCAAAAAAGAATACATTAATTGCCATATATTTTCAAACAGGTAAATTTATATATTATATACATTTAATGAGATTTTCAAACAAGTAAATTTACCTAACTCGTATACATGTTGTGGATGCATATATGGCAATATATCTTCAAACAGATAAATTTACATAAACTGTATTGTATGCATCAAATTTGTTTTTCAAACAAGTAAATTTACATAACCCATATACACGTGTTGGATGTGTAGATTGCCGTACATGTTTTAACGTGTAAATTTGTATAAAATATATTGTATGCATCTAATTTAATTTTCAATAAATCCCCCCCCAAAAATATATTCCAATAATGCAACTCACTTTTAATGGACTCCTTAAGAATAGATATAGAAAAGAGATTAGTAATTCAAAATTTTAAATGAATGAAATTTAAAAATTTTCTATAAAGAATTCAATAATATAAAAATTATCCATAAATAGTCTCATATAGAAACAAACTCTAAAAGAAAACCACAACAAATGTAATCTTATCAAATAAAGGCAAATCTGTCAATATAAAAAAATGGTTGACTTTGAAATATCCTGCTGCAAGGATCTCACGGTAAATTTTAGATGGTGTTGGACTTCATGGTACGAAATCTAAATTATAAGGGGGTTTGGATAATTTTCCTTTTTTTTTTTTTTTTTTGTTTGCTTAAAATGACCAAAAAAATAATAATATGATTTTGGCAAGATACTATATATTTTAATAAAATCAATCAAAATACAAAGTCTTTTAAAAAATTTAGGATATATAATTCGATAATCTTAATTATCAAGAATTAAAACTCCTAAGAATTTAAATTCCTGAAAAACTTCAATTCTTGAGAATTAAATTCTTAGCAAATAAATAGGCCCATAGTTCTTACCTACCTTACTTACTTGGTTGCAACTTACTTTGACAAAAAACTCATAGTGGGAGAAATAAAAATGTTACCCACTCATTCTAGCTCTCATATAATGTGAAAACCATGATAAAATGTTACCCCCACTCACTCATCGTGCCATTTTTTTCACTTTCCTTTGTTTCTTCTCTTATAAGGAATGAGACTTACTTTAGACATTTTAAGTCTTGTCCACCCCATTTAGTTGCAATTTAATTCGACAAAAGGGAGTGTTGGGAAATGGGAAAAAAAAATGTTACCAATTCTATCATTCCTCATGAGTCATAATACACGAGTTCAAGAAAAAAAATCTGTGGAGTGTACACTCCACAAGGGGCACAAGACTCACTTTAGACACTTAGTACTTGCCCACTACACTTTGCCCAATCCACAAGGGGCACAAGACTCACAAAATTATGAGAATTTGGGAAAAAAAGTCTTGCCTCTCTTATTATTTTTCTCCAAGGAGTGGAAAACATGGTTATAAGTTCGAGAGGGCGCTGCCCCACAAAGAGGCGATAAAAGTGACATGATGTATAGCATTGCTCTTAATTGAATTAACTACCAATCTAAAGAGAATTATTTCACTTATTTTATTCTTTCACACAATTATCTATTCATTGTTGGGGAGACATTAGGAAGACACTGTACAGATGAAAGAATGTATATTCTTAGCATAATTGACAAAAACATTATATATATATATATATATATATATATATATATATAGAGA